>BGPR01003578.1:105396-117262 GCA_013235015.1 Araneus ventricosus
GATGAGGTGGCTTTGTGTTTGGTCAGGCCCGTGTCTCGCGTTAACAGTCCCTCTTTAGGAAATTGACAAATTGAATACTTTGAGACTAAATGCGGCTCCATCAATCTTTCATGAGTGCTGTTTCGAAAATGCAACCACAACTCATTTAGAAGTCACGTTAATGAGCTTCTACTCATTGTATAATTGCATCAGAGTTAAAGCCCCAAGGAAACATCTAAGCCGGTGGTTTCCAACCTTTTACAACTTGTTTATTAAGCTGGTTTTGATAAACAGCAACTCATCTCTTAGAAACTGATGTTTATAAATAATACCATTTCCCATCTTAATTCATCTCTTTTTTTAATTGTAGTTGTGTAAATCAACATAAATGAATGCAAGGAACATACATACATGACAACAAGGAACTTAATTTTAATTCAAAATAATTAATTTTGAACTTAATTTTAATTCAAAATTATAACTGTTTAATTTAAGTTCTTTATCAAAAACATTTCAACTTGAAGTCACAAATGTAATAAGTAAACTATTTTATTAAAGGACTATACTCCATTGACTACCAACTTGTTCACCGGGATAATTGGATTATTCAAGTTGCGTAAATCAATATAAATGAATGTAAGGGACATAAGAAAATAATTCTCAAATATTAATTTTCAACTGAATTTTAATTCAAAATGAATTAATTTAAAATTATAGCAATTTAATTAAATTTTCTTATTAAAAAAACTTCTGCTTCTAGTCATAAATTTAACAAGTAAACTATTTTATTAAATGGCTAGACGCCTTTGACTACCAGATTGTTCACATGGATTATTAGCTTTTCTGGTTGTTAAACTATTCAAATGGGTTGCATAAATATTTAAAATGTCTGCTTTATTACTTAATAAGACCGAATATTATAAATTGAATGAAATTTTAAATTTAAGCGAAAATGATTTACCTGTTTCTACACACGCTTTCAAAATAAAGCATTTTAATATTAACTGTATTGAATTAAGTGTCTGTGAAAGAGAAGAAATTAGCAGGTTAGTTAAGTTGTACAATATTTGCATCTTAATAAATATTTGATGAGAGCTGAATGTGATGTTTGCGCAACAAAACGAAATAAATAACCTAAAAATTAAATTAAATTTCCAAAAATACTAAAAAAAAGTTTTAAAGATATCATTAAAAGAGTTAAACATCAAAATTTGTAAAGTTTCTTTTCACTATTTCTTAATTAGAATGTTGAAAAAAAGAATTAACCTGTGAAATTAAAATGAAACTAAAGATTTTTTACAAAGAAAGAATGCTACTTAGAAAGCAAAGCAGAAAAGCAAATATCCATTATCGAATTTTAAAAAATACCAATTTTAAAGATGGGGCAAAAGTTATTTCACTCAGTAAAACTTATCAAGTAATATAAAAATATCTTACTTCAATGAGCTTGAGTTGAAAAACAGATTTCAAATTAATTTTCTTTATTACAAAAGGTTTTATACTTCATGCCAAAAGAAAAAAAGGTAAATGATTTTGTTAAATTGTTATTAAATAGCGCGAAGTCATTTTTAAAAAATGTAAAAAAAACTGAATGATACAAATATATATCATTACGCAAGGTATATAAACAGTCACGAGTATGAAATGGAAAAAAAATACTACTTAAAAGGTACACACATAGATTTTGATTTAAATACATTTCAAAACAGATTATGTATGGCTTCGGGTTAAACGATGAAAATAGTTCCCAACTATGCGAGGTTTAATTTGATTTAACAATATTTGCTGCACAAATTGATTATAAAATGGACTTTGCTTTTTGCGCTAGTAGTATAAAATATATTTTTAACAATTAATTCAAAAAGTTACGCAAATTCCGAACTAAAAGTCAAGCACTTTAGAAATTTCACCATGAGACCTATTTTAAGCCTTTGTTTAAGGACGCTACGGATTCTGTGCCTGTAAAATATTTCCTTCTACGTATGGACTGGTACAGACCTTTCAGAGCTAATCTGTCTATCCTCTAGTTACCATATAGATAGTTTTACCCTCTTGTCCAATTGTGATACTCCATTTGTGATGGCTGGAATATTTGCTAAGGATATATCATTAGCAAAAATTCGCATTCTAAAGAAAACGAAAACAAGTAACACCACAAGAGGTTGAAAGACAGCTTAGACGGAAAAGCGTTTTCCTATTATTCTGCGGGTCCTCCGTTTCAAAAGAATATTTTGAGATTTAATTCATCAGTACCTAAAAGTTATTGCTGTCTGTCAAGATATTATAGCTGAAATGCCAAAAAGGCTGCAATGGACAAAATGATTTCACAATTTATTTAAGAATTTATCATCATTTTATATCCCTTAACCAAGACTGATCGTGGCGGAAGTCCTAATTTTGATAATGTATCTGCCAGCTGATCAACAAGCCAATGCCGAAAACTTAATTGGATTACTTACAGTTCTCATCCAGAGATCTCGATTGTCAGCCTTCATCGCAAAGGTGCACTTCAATTCAATGATTGTGAAACGTCAAATCAAATAGAAACAATACTCGTGAAAACAGACACTTCCGAAAATCAATCATTAACAGAATTAATAAACTATTAAATGAATAATTACACCATACACATACATGACACCTGCTACGGATTCTCCGTAGTTACTACGGATTTCATCGAAAATTTCAACAAACTACGTAACTACGGATAAGATTGAAATTTCTACAGAAACGATTTTTTCCCCATTGCGCGCAGTCGTTTTATTCATCAAGTGCAATTTTTATATATGCCAGGGATAACATTTTCTTTTTTTCTCCTAGTATCATATTTAAATTTTTTTCTTAGGGCATTAACTTTTCAAAATATTTATTCGTAGACGTTAAATCTTGATGTTGTTAGAAATCATTCCTAGCAAATTTATTAATTCAACTGTTTATTATTACATATCTTGGAAAAGATAAATAAATTTTTAGAAGATATTTATTCAATATTTTTTTAGAATTAAGTATTAGTTAATATTTTGTGTAATGTATACTTTTGCAGTGTACAGGTTTCTTGAATAATAATGCAGTAATTTTTCAGATTTTTTTCTTTCTACATTTCATGTTTTTCAAAAATGTTATATAATTATTTCAAATTCTTATAATAATATTTACTTAAGGTCCGAACACGTTGAAAAGTCGACTTTCGGCCAAACTTCCCATTTTTTTTATTTTTGATGTTTTGGATAGTTTTTTCATTTACCTTTCTAAAACATATTTATTTCTGTCGGTACGTTAATTAGAAGATGAGATATTAATTGTTTTATAACAAACCGAAAACCGGAAATGGGCATTTAATTAACCAGAAGTTGTTATTTAAAGGGACAGAAACCTGTCAAAATTTCTTTTAGACTGCATTTTTTCAAGTTAATACGATGTTATTATACTTTTAGGAATTTTTTTTAAAGTTTAGAAACTTAATTTAAACGCGAGTCAAAACTAAAATTTGATTTTTCTCAAAACTAGATTTTATGTATAATTTTCACACTTCAAACATGATATTATCATTCGATTGTTTTGAAATTTTGTGAACACTTTCTTCAAATGTTTCTCTAATGAATGTACTAGAATAATGTATATTGTAACAATATTTTTTAATTATGGTCTTTTATTTGAAAAATGACATAAAAAATTTGCTGAAAATCTTATAATGATTGTTCAATTAGCTCTAAATTTTTTATTCATCTAAAGAATGTTAAGATTCTAGTACAAGCATTAGTCCATGGTATGTAGTTTATTTTAGTACTAGTTTTATTTGAATTATTACAAAAGTTTGACCTCTAGCATGTTTGAAGTTTTTGAAAATTTTCCCTAAAAAACATCACAAATTTAGGTTTTTGAAAATTCATAATAATTTATACTCAAAAATAATACTCTATTATTAATCTTTATAAAGTTCAAATCTAAAAAACATATTACGGTGTTTCTACATAACATTTTTTAAAAAAATTGCTCTGAACGTGTTCGGATACCTTAAATTATGGTGAAATATATAAATGTTCATAAATTCAAAATTTTGACGCAAGTCGTGTATGTGTGTGCGCGCGCATCACCACCTTCGTAGACCTTCTGCTACCTTTCCAATGTTGGAATGTATGCTTACGTAACAAAAACAACCTATGTCTTGTTATTAGTGACGTTTTGATGTACGTTGCTTGTTTTATTTTACTTGTTTCGGAATTTTATTTATTTATTTGAAGTTTTTGAGTCTCTAAGTACACGCATCCACCTCGTTTGCGTAATGTATGACTGGTGGAATAGACACTTTAAACCCGCGATACGTCGTCTGTAAGTTGAAACTTTCACAATCTTCAGCCTTCTATGACCCGGGTGCAATTAAATCCTCCGCAAACTTTGAAGTATTCATGCAGATGTGGTGTGAATGTTTGAAGAAAGGGATGTCACCTTAAGCGAAGTTTTAATTCCATGACGTGACTATATATTAAATTAGCAACTAACACCCTTGGTATTGTTCCGATTCAAGAATCAAAATTAACAAATGAAATAAAATCGCAACATTACATACATTATACCTTCGCTCTTTACTGTTTATTCAGTGAAAAGGGCGGAATTATCATGAGTATGCAAATAATCAATAAGATTTAAACATACTTTAAACCTAAACTAATCATAACACTGCTCGATTACGTAAATGATAACCAGTATTCTATACAGTCATATCGTAAAATATATACTCCAATCATATTCAATTCCATGCACAAATAATCGAGTCAGTCGTTTTCTCCAATTAAGTCTTATTAAGACTGTAGTGGAACTATTTAATAATAAACTCACTCGAAATTTATTGGTTTATTTCATAAGTTCAATTCTTTCTCACCCATCATAACTACAACCGTCAAATACAAATAAGGAAATCATTCTCGTTTTAAATAAATAAGTTAACCAAACCGAGAAACTCGAATACCACCAATTGCTCCTTTCAGCGCATCTTGGGGAAACAGGGAATTCTCGATCAGAAAATCCCTCTAAAAAGGGAAATAAATGAAAATCAGTGATTATAAATATGTTCTCAAGAGCAACTTTATGCAGTCAAAAGTACTGCAGGTCTCTCGGGTAAAACTGTGTAAATCGTGATGGAAATTAAGCCTAATTTCAGTCATGATTTCCGGGTTAAGAATATCGATCGTTTGTCAAAATGTAACTACGTAAATTAATAAAAATCCTTATATCTTTTCATCATCAATCGCGATTGTCATGGTAAAAGATTGCTGTCATTAAATCATAAAGTATCAAAGGATACATACAGACTACGTCCACAGACATCCTGATTACATAAACCCGTCTATAAATTCGAAATTATTTGGCAACAGGCCCTGTTGTTTGGAAACAATACATAAATCTCATAAATCAAATAAGTCGAAGCATTAAATACTAAATTCAAATCGAAATCTATTTTAAACCTAACCTAATCAGAGTACTGCGCTTTGTTAAATAATAATCAGCATTCTATATGGATATATTGTAGTATATATATTCTATACTAGATAATCATATTTAATTCTATACACAACGGATCCCGACGCTGTCTCCGGTATCCTATTACAATCACAGTGGAATGATTTAATAATAAGCTACCTCGGAATTTATTCGGTTATTTCATTGCTTTACACATTCGACGAGCGTGCCGGGAAGCGCCTAGTTGTCTTTCTCGGAAACGGAGAGCGTCTCGGCATGCTTCCCGTCTAGCAGGTAGGGCGAACATGCCGAGAAGGTCGAACTTTTCTGACGACGGCAATACTCTTTGCGCAAATTAAAAACGTAATCAAATAAAAAAATTAAATCGCTTTTCATTTTTTTTTACTTGAAGAAATTCGTTAAACAGTAAATTTTCCGACAAATAAATAAACTAGAAATAAGATCCGTAAAAAAGACTTCCAAAAAATAAAAAAATAATTTAAAAAGAAATTGTATTAATAACCATTTGTATATACAATGAATATGCCTTAACGCTAATTTTATTCCGAGGCAAGTTACTATTATTTTCGCATGTTTTTCTAACATTTTTTTTTTCTTAACTTTTATTTTAATCAAAAGGGCGATCTTCTGTGGTTACGCACAACCGCCTATAAGTCAATGATCTTTAGTGGAAACAAGACTAACTCCAACAATAAAACTTAAATAATCACACAGTTCTGGGTTTTTAAATAAATAAGTTGAGCAAACATAGCAATTCGAGCAATTAATTCCTCCTCTAGAAGTGTTTTGGGGGGTGGAGCCGCCGAGATAAATTCCTTAAAAAGACAATTAAACGAACGCGAGAGAATATAAATCGTTCCCCCATTATAGGCAACCTTCAGCTCTTCTTCGGGCAAATCGAGTGTAAACAAAAAAGCAATAGCTGCTGTCGAATCGCGTGTGTCTCCCAACACACAGCAGCACTTAACGTTTTTGTTTAAACAGGTTTCTAAGTTAAGTAGCTTACAGCGATAAAAAGCACGAAGAAGTGATTGTTATCCGACTCAAATACATGGCTTTGGATGGCCTCTTTTTTTCTTACGGGGAAGAAAAAGGTTACCAGTTTGGATGGGTATGGCGCATCTCGAATTTTTTGTTTTGTTACTAAGGCGAAAAGGCTTTTTTCTTACCTGCTTGATGTAAGTGATGATTTATATCTAATTAAATGATTGTAGGTAGAAATAGATGGTTATCGAGCGTTAAGGAGTGTCGGTTTTAATTTAAAGGGATGGAATGGGAAGGTGTGCTTTGAAGGAAGAACTATTTTTTAGTGAAAGCTTTTAAAATTCTTCTTTAACTCATTAATGTCCAAGTGGCATTTTTTCAATAATATTTTGTATACTAATTGTCATGTCACTACCCTCCATGTAACTGTCCCGGCTCTCAGCCGAAAGATGTGAAGTGAAGAGTGGAAGGAACACTTGCGCGGGAGCGAGGTGGTAGACGCCATTAATGGGATTAGGTCTCTGCACAGAGTGTGCACGTTTTTGTAGGAGTTCTCGAGTTCAACTCCGAGTTAGTAATGATGAGTAATCTTGAACGTGAATCGTAATTGTATATATGTATATAGCTCCTATTTAATCGTATATAGTAGTATTAATAAACTAGTGTAAAAGAAAAAGGGAATTTGTAGTATTTTTTTGAAGGCTGGAGTGCACAGTTATTACACTATTATTACGTGTCGTAAAATCAATTGGAAAATTGCTGAAAAAATTCCTGCCTGAAAAATTCCAGTTTCAGAGACCTCCTAAAACTAGTATCCCTATTTAGGCAAAGTCCTATTAAAGCAAAAAAAGAATAAATTAGAAAATATATATATAAAACTATCAAAATCTTAAATTCTGTGAAATTCCAAAAAAGAAATACAAATCACAATTGCATTTACTGATACATTTGTTGAACGCAAGTGAATTAATGGATAAATAATTGAGCAAACATAGCCTTTTCTTCTCGGCATTGCAAAAAAACTACTTTCGCGTTCCGACTTGAAAATGAGAAGGACTACAATAATAATCGAACTCTTGATATGAGCTACCAGCGATTGAATATAGAAGAAACGAATATCCAAAAATATTTTTTTTTTGTAAAATATAAGCTGAAAAAATAATTCCTGTGAGTTTATTATCCATTTTTAGAGGAGTCCCTAAAATGGTTTTAGGTTAAGAACAATTTAAATTTTAATCGGACCTAGTTAAGAACCTATACAGAAACACACATTTTGTGATATAACCGTTTTTGAAAACATTACAGAACAATTCTAATGCCGCTCTCTTTGCTGCAAAACGAATTATAAGTATTGGTGGCGGTTCTACTTCCATTTGATTTAGCATCTAGCAAAGCCAAGGAATTCACATTAAACGGGAAGTGTGACATCTTCCGTTAGCGAAAGCTACCTTGGAACACTCCAGATAGAAGTCTTTTTTATAAGTTTTCCAATTCTTAATGCTTATATACAGTAAAGCACCGTTTATACGTTTCTCATGTATACGCCGTTTACATTTATACGTCGTTTCATCACAGTTTCCATTTAATCGTATTCATTGTAATGATAAAGTACTTCGGTTATACGTCGTTTTCTGTCGATCTAAAATGTCAACATTTCCTCCTTTCTAGTATGTGAACTGTGATAAATATATCGCGACTTGGAAATTATTCACAATTGATGAATTAATAGAAGACAAATTGTCTAGTGCTAATTTAAGCTACGATGAAGAAGTTATTCCACATTTCTTTAAAGACGCAATGGACTCCCATGAAACACTTTGAGCTTATTGCTTTCGTCAAAAGAATAGAGAAAAACCAATCAATGAGCTTAATTCGATTCACCATGATATACATAATACTCACAGACAATAAGAGCGTCAGACGGCGGCTAGAGATGTTCTTAATTTAAGCGCCTTCTTACATGCACATCAATGGTATAACATATGTAAATTAGTTCTCAAGATATGCAATAAAGGTATGATTTTTCTCACTTTTACGATAAAGTTTTAACTTTAAAATTTAATTATTGATTTCCATATAATGTAAAACTGCACTGGTACTATTTTTAAAAAAATTAAAATTAATACTTTTAAATGAATTTGCATTAGTAGCATTAAATTAGTAATAATCCACGTTGTTTATTAAAATTTCGATTATGCGTCTTTTCGTTTATACGTCGTTTTACACCAGTCCCTTGAAAGACGTATAAACGGAGTTTTACTGTATATAGCGCGGCTTACACGCGAACAGTAAAACCGACAGTAAAATGTCGCTGTCAAGTTCGGACAGAGACTTGCCGTGGCCAGGTTAAAACTTTTATGATTCTGCGCATGCGTCATCTCTTACTGTCGGTTTTACTGCTCGCGTGTAAACCCCGCTTATGGAATAGTTACATATCTGATAAAATTCGCATTTTACAATTTGCTTTATAGTTTAAACCGCTTAATGGAACAGTGATTCGCTTGACATTTTAACCCACCAATAATGGACTGTCTTGATTCACCAACCCAATTCATGGAATGCATTCTACAAAACATGGTATAACAAATGAATAGTTATTGAGCGTTTCCAACTAAATGCCGAATTCAAAATGAATTCTCCAGGGCGTTGAGTCGCCACAAATGTTATTAAAATGGCCAGTACAGATGTTCTTCTTTGAAGATGTTTCCCCAGTCGTATTGCTTGGTCAAGTCCTTTCTTAAGTATAGAAGAATCTGCGATACCGTTGGCTAAGTAAAGGTCAATTTAAGGCCTTTCAAGCCAGGGGAGCATTAGCTATTGATTCAGTTCCTAGAGTCGTTAAGAATTAGAAATATTTTGACCAACTGGAAAACTCAAGGAAATAACGAAAGTCGGAATTAAATTTTACAAGAAGCGTAAAGGAGAATCTTTTCTTTATAGTTCTTTCAGATTTTCCTTACGATTCTATCTTCTGCATGCGGGTTGGTACAAAGGTTGTTCCACTCGACCATTAGATTTTGCCCCTTTTCCTATCCCATTAACTTGTCTTTCCTCTAATCACACTGTCGACAGTTTTACTACCCTGCTGGTTCTAATCACATTTGGTCTAGTATACCTATCCAAGTCCATGAGTCAAAGACAAAGGGAAAATATGGTATCTAAAGTTAGTCAAAGTAGCCTTGGCGCATACGAAGTAGAAGTCTGACATACCTCCAACATATGGGGGTAGGCTGCTTTTTCTGGTGGACTTTCAATGGACTTTCTCTTGGAAGAAAACCAAGAAAATCTCTAGCAGTCCGCCCAATCACCGGGTGCAATTCGCTGCTAAGGAGCACATCGGTCTGCGAGTTTTTGAATAATGCTGCTGGAGGATAGAACCCATATCTTTCTCCCTCCACTTCATGTTCCCCAGTCGCAGCATGCCTTAACCCAATTATAACAATCTGTCGTGAAACAGGTTGGAATTTGTTTAATGGAGTCAATTCATGCGATGTCACAGTCATATAATAAGTGTAACTGCGCATGTCCTCTCATATCTCATTGCATGTTGTCTTGCGCTGTGATGTGAAGTCATACCGCAAGCCACAAATGAGAGATGAGCAGTAAATTTCGAAATGATACAGGCATGGCGTATTGACGTGCATCACGAGAGCATGAATTGGTCCCATTTTGTAATGCTAGTTTAGTTTAGTTACATTAACGTCCCGTTTTGAAGCAATTTAGCTCTTTTGGGTAACGCTGAACCGCGGTCAGATGACGAGGGCGACACCTGAGCTTGAACCCCCCCCCCGGGTTCCGCACCAAATCAGCAGGGGGGGAATGTTTGGCTAGTAAGTATGATTTAATGTGCAACAGGCCCCATACACGGCAGTGGAACCGGGTCTGAAACCTGCAGTCCTCCGGCCCCAATTCCGAGACCTTACCACTAGGCCACCAAGGCCTCCCATTTTTTTAATTCAAACAACACACACTGAAGTATTCTATGGTTTCTGTAGATACTTTTATTATCAAATGACGAAAGGTTTATATACATCTTTTTTCTCCAATTTTGAGGAATGCTTTTTTGCGTTCAATTTGGAAGATTAAGATTTTTTCTTTCAAAAATCAGCATGTGGCTTATTTACAAATTTATATTTTGAAATTCTAACTATCTTTTATTTTTTGACATTCTTTATTTTAGTACTTGGTTTGTTAAATTTTGTGTTTCGGACATGTTTCTTTATTAACCTAAAATATGATGTAAATAGGTTTTGTTTATGCTTTGTGTAGTTGCAGTGACGAATCCAGGATTCGACTCTGGGAAGGGGGGGGGGGCGGAGGTCATAAAAATTTTGTATCGTAGTGACTAATGTCAAACCTCATGGCTTATGTAAACCAAACCACTTTAACTTTACAGACTTTCCTCACCTGACAATAAGAATCATAAAGAACACTACAATACTTTCGATAATTCAATAAAAAAATACAATGAAATAACTAGCCAAAAAATGTTTTCGAACGCGTACAAGTGGAATGACTAGAAAAGTATGAAAATTTTCGAACCTGTCAAGCCAGAAAGCAATGTTGTCACGATTTTATAATTTTTTCAAAAAATGAAAATTAAGAACAAACAGTTGTAGTGATTTCTTAAATGAAATCAAGAATTTTGGTTTAGATCTGGGGCGGGGGGCTGCAGCCCGATAGCCCCCCCCCCCCCTGGATTCGCCACTGTGTAGTTTTTTTATCCTAGATACCTTATGTTCAGTTTTGTTATAACCGTTTCTCGCTGTCAAAGTTCACGTAAAATCCATTTTTTTTACAGAGTTTTACTGTCATTTGTAACTATTTGTTATTGTTTATTATTATTTTTTTCTCATTTTTTAATAATTTTAAAATTCAGCAAACTGTTACTATTTAAGTGTTGTAAATCTTTATTTATCCCGTTAACTTTGCAAAATTACGTTCAGGGACAGACAGAACTATGTCACTTTCACCAAACTTTACAAGAGAGCTGTTTCAACATGTTTCATTTGCATCGGGAAAGTGGACTTTTAAAAATTTTTGATTTCTCAAATTATTGATGCAGAACATAACGAAGTAATTAAACATACATTAACTCTGTAATTAGAATTACATACATTATTTAGGAGGTCTAAAACTTGAAAAATCACCAAAATCTCAGTCAAATATTTTCCCGATTACAAGACTTTTTACCTGGTATACTTTCGCGTACGAGAAAATAGAATTCGATGATAAAAAGAAGCAAGAAAAAAAAAAACGAAACAGAAAGAGTTCAACATGTAGATGTTGAGGAATCCTGATAGATAAAATGTCAAAATACATCTAAGAGCATTAAAGTTTTAACAGTGATAAGAGAAAGTGTTTTCATTTTAGACGGAAATCTTATCATAAGTTACAAATTAATGTTTGTTCGAACTTTTATTGA
>BGPR01003579.1:0-22859 GCA_013235015.1 Araneus ventricosus
AAACAGGTTATTTTCGCAATAACCACCATCCCTACTACCAAGTAGTGGAGCCTGCATCGGTGTGATAGGTGGGGCTGGAGCAAAAAGAAACGCTTCCGACACCGGGAATCGAACCCGGGCCTCCTGGGTGAGAGCCAGGTATCCTAACCACTAGACCATGCCGGAGACACTCCTCGTTCACTGCTTTCTGTACTCCATATTAGTTTTGGGTCTTTCGATTGTTCATTGCTCTTTTCAATACTCCAAAAGCGCAAAAATCCATCCAAAAACGAGATCTGGCGATTTTGGTGGAATCTGGGTAAAAGGATTGGATTGATGCCAGCGCCTTGTTTCTTTTTTTTTCTGAGAATTAATTTTGAGTAGATTTAGAAATATAGTTGCTCACTCTACCATTATTTTGTTCTACTGCTTTATGGGTATGAAGGTAAGGAGATGGTATTTCTTCCTTTCATTTTGGCATCAAAATGTTATTTTGAAAATATAAGGAATTGAATTTTACATTTTTTCCTCTTTCTTTATTTTTAATTTTACATTATATGCGTGTAAGATTATTCCGAGGGTGAACAGTATAAATTCATATCCAAAGAACATAGCAGTTGCTGACGAACGAAGAACAGTTTATTTCATTTAATAATTTTTAATTTCTATGTTTCAGATAATTTCAGGTAATGTTTATATATATTAAGCCAGGATGAAAGCAGAGAGTAAGAGGGCAAAGCGTAAGTCACCGGCAACGTTTTGAACAAAGAAAGAAAGTGATTGCAACGCGTCCGAATTACAAATACTGTGAAAACTGGGAAATCCCCTGAATGCTTTATAGCCGGTTGAATCCGGACTTCTTCAAGTTACAGTGACAGTTACTCTTATATTAGAATTTAAGTAGAAATAATAAATTATAAATTAAAAGTTAAGGGGACATACGCCCCTTAGCCTCCGAAGAATGGGGGAAAAACTTACGAATTCGATACATTATATCTCTAAAACAAAACATTTCAAAAACTCACTATTTTTTCCTAGAAAAATATCTGTTCTTTCTATTATTGTACACACATTTTTAAATCTTAATATTGATATGTATTTAATCAATATAATAAATATGGGTATAATATTTGGAGAAAAAATGAGAATGTCACCTTGCGCGCATGATTACGGATAAAACATTGGTCTAAACACAATATTTTGGGTATCTAAGTAATCCAAACAGTCTGTTTAAGAAACTGAACCTCAATTTATTAACATTTAAATTTAATTTCTGTTTTATATACCAATTTAAAATAAAATTGTTAAAATTTCAACATTTATAATCCCCCCAAAAAACATCTTTGGTGAAAATATGTACAAAACTGTGGTTCAATTTGTAGAACATAGCACAATTCATATTCAGTACAAATGTTATGTAAAAGTATTCGATAGTTCTTGAGATATCGTGCGCGCAATATCAAAAACATTTTGAGATATAGCGCTTTAAAGATATGGTCATATCTAATATTTACGTTGAATAGCTAATACATTTTCCTTCATAACTTTCATAATTATGGGAACTTTTTTAACGCAGGTTGTTTTAAATTGTTGAGAAAAGAAAGGGGAATAATATATATATATTTTTCATAAAATCGAAAATTTTCAAGGTTTAACAGTGGTACATCCCCTTAAGAAGCGTTTTTTTAAAAAATAGGGACAATGGAAATCATTACATGCGTAACTGGTAACAATCCTTCCCTCTCTAACTAAAGATTTATTTATATTTTATGAACCAAGTCTTCAAATTTTTCTCTTTCTCCTTTATGGTAATCAAGAGATTGTTTTTTCGTCCCAGTCGCATAGAAGCATCTAAATTCCTTCGAATATCGCAATTTCTTTCCATTTTTTAGCAGATAAATGATGTCACATCCAGAATTCTTCATCGAACTCTATATTTGACCAGCAGTTTAAGAGACAGACGATAAAAATCATATTTTTAAGTTTTTTGAAAAATTAAAATCATTTTTTATTTTATTTACGGTTGAAACTGAGCAATTTAATGACTTAGCTGCTGGATTTTAATCTGGTTAATTTTTTTAAAAATTAAAGATCTGACCTCAGAAATATTCGCTTAATTTTTGGATAAGTTTGGGAATTTTTTTTTTTTTAGTTAATTTAAATTTTTTACGTTTTAATTATTAAAAATCTACGTAATCTACATTTTGATATACTGATGTCATGACATTTATAACTTTCTTAAATAATAAAACAGGAATATATCTCTTCGAAAAAATCGAAAGCATAGCCTTCGAGCCATTGTTTATTTGCAAGCACCATTTTGTAATTTAAGAGAACATTTTAATATTAGATAATAAATTGAGGTCTGATGAAATAATAACTGAAAAATAAAACTGTTTTGAAAAAAGACTGCTTACATATCGCATTCAAAACATTAAGAAATGTGCTAATAGCCTCTGTATTACTTGAATTTGGAAACTCAAATGAGCTACCTTATAACAAAAACCCAAGGGTTTCGCTCGGTTAGCAGAAAATTCATGTTAAATTTATTTAACAAGACATCTTCAATTAAACGCTTCAGTGTACAAAAAAGTTATCATGAAGTTACACTGATAGAATTAGACTGAAGAAGATTTCATCTTGTTCCGTTAAAGTTTATTCATACAAAATAATATATATATATATATTTGATACTTTTTGGCAGACATCACATTACTTGAACTTTAAATGATACTGGCGAAGAATTATTTTTTGTATCGGTCGATTTTTCCATATCATTGAAAGAAAAATATTTATCACTGTTTGCTTGTTTTAAATTAAAATGACGAAACAAATTCATTTTTACAGATGATTTTGATTCATCACATTCAAACTGCTTGCAGACAAACGTTCATTATCAGTTTTAAACATTAAGTGAATCTCAATTTCGTTGAAAAAACCATTGATAAATTCAAAATGAATATTAGATTTCAGTATATCTAATGCTGATTACAGTCGGGTGGTTATATTACATATACCGAACTACGAATGATTATTTTATCATCAGATGAAGTAATGAAGATATAAAATGCAATATGTTTTTGCAGGCTAATTTTCATATCTATAAAGAAAAGTAGTACATCCAGGATGTTATCTTCACTTACAGATTTTCTACCAGTTGCTTTTAACGAAAAAATCTTAGCAGCAAAGGAAAAATCGACTTTTTTCTCTTCTTTCTTCCACTCTGCATGTCCAGAATGTTTTTCTTTGATCCATATTTATGTGCAAATGTATGGGGAAGCTTGATTTCCAGGAAATGGTATGAAATCCTCAATCCTAGCAGAGAGTAATAGAGAAACACTTTATCTAATGGTTTTCTCGCTCTCTGTGGGATGTGATGGGATAATGCCTTCAGGTTTTGTTGACATTCCATTTCCTAGTGTCAATACTAGCGCCCTGTTAACAGGCAGGGTAAACCACAAGTGCCGAGTTCTTCCCTATCTTTGCTTTTCCTGTCATTGACACCGGGGGTTACTTTCTAGACATTTGCCTCTTCCGATGAAGAATTCATGCATGCAGAGTTCTAGGGATAGAATAACCTAAATCGAACCCATGCAAAAGAAAATTTGCTGATTATATTAAGCGAGAAAAACCCAGAATATATAAGTTAATGTTGCAGGAATTCTGAAAGTGATATCTTATTCAGCATCGCTGTGTTACATCATTTATATAAGTGATAAAAAAAATCATCAGATGCAATCAGAAGACTTCCAGGATTTTGAACTTTTTAGCATCTAAACTATAATTTCAACTAAGATAATGTTACGAACCTATAATATCGCTTTCCTGCAATGTTAGTTTTATGGTTGGAAAGATACAGTTACAGACATTTTATTGGATGCCGGGGGAATTCTATCCAATACTCCTTGACCTCGGCGACCGTTTGGCGATAAAATTAAGATCCTCGAATATACTAGAATGATCGTCCTATCTATATTAAGAGCGGAAATATTGAGATTGTTCTATATGATTCTATGTGACGTCACGCCCCGACAAAAAAGGTATAAATAATCGGAGGTGCTGAAACGACTAAATGCGTTTGAAGGTCTCCGGAATCTCTCTTTGGAGTCTGATCGCAGTGCGAATTGGTAAGTTGTTAGATGCTAGTGCTATTGTTAGTGCTGTTCCTGTTATTATCAGTGACTTTCTGTCTGCTTGTGTTGCTAATTGGTACAAGTGCTGTTTTTCCTGTTTCCTGTGCTTCGTGTTTTCCGGAATATTCGTGAATAAAGCGTCATTCTCCATTACCTGCCTTGTTTCACTGCTTTCACCGTACATTCACAGGACGATTTTCGTAAAAATAATTTAACTCCTTGAATCCTCAGACTTGGAGTCTTCATCCTAGAGAAGAGAATTTAATGTTACACGAATTTTTGATAGTGATTGGTGGGGTAACGGTAGCTGAATGTTTTCTACAGAGGTCAGCTTGAACGAAGTGTTTATGCACCTACACATCTAGCTATGAATTATCGACATGGTAACAGCTCAGACCGCCAAAGGGTGTTTTATCAATTCATGTAAGCATTTATAGTTCATGAATGCTTTGATGACTTAACGAAATTAGAATTCTAATAAAAGATTTTTTTCTCTGCAGACAAATTAAAATAGCTTTATTTTAAAAAAATGAATCAAAAATATTCTTTCCTGTGGAAGCAGCAAATAACAAAGTTGAAAAGAAAATTATGCAATTTTATGAATAAAGAACCTTTCTGTGAAACGGCTAGAGAAAAAATAGCCATTTCAAAAACCACTTTTAACAGAAAAAGCATTAACCTGCACTGTAAAACAACGTTACGTTTCAAAATAAAGCAGAAACATCTGCAGTTGGTTTATCCGCTAACGTTTTCCTCTGAAATTATTATATTAGGTAAAAAAATTAAAAATTGGAAGAAAAAAACTTAGAAAAATTTTATGATTAAATTTATGCCTTTATTCCAGAATAATTATTTTCTTAATTTATTAATTAAAATTATTCATTTGTATACAGATCATGTTGCCATCGAGGCCCCCTCAAACCTTCTCAAGTCCGAGTTAAAAGCTGAAATGTATAGAACGCGTTACTCCGGTGATTCCGATTGGCATCAAGGAAAAAAAAACAGTGGAAAATACTTACATAAACTCTACTACATAACTATTCTCTTACATAAACTATTACTTATATAAACTCTAAAAAGTTTTCAAATATTTATGTTCAGCAACAAATATTTAGTAAATTTTTCAATGTATCATACGTGGCCTTTCGAGTAAACTTAAGTTATGTTTCATTTTTGTGTTTAACTTACATTTTTTAACCATTATGTTTTCAACAAAGTTTCTTAGAAAGTCTCCAAATTAGAAGAAACATAAAACAACAAAAGGGAAATAAAAATCCGTTTGGCGTGCCTTAGGAGTCAGCTGATGGTTTATCAATAATGTCTTTTCCTTTTACAATTTTGGCATTTTCTAAAGATAACTTCGAAAATTTTTTATCCGAAGAAAATAATTTTTAATCCATCCTAAAATTCAGAAAATTATTTATTCATTTTTGTAAGTTTTCTAAACAATCTGTTTTTTTTCCATAATTTTTTAAAATTTATTTTAAATTAGATCCACGATAATAACCCCACAGGTTATATGTAATATTTTCACTTGATGTAGTTGCAACCCTCAGGGCAATAAGTAAAACGTTAAAAATGTATATAATACTTCACTCGATGTAGATGATAAGCCGCATGAAAAAATAATTAGAGTAATAATGACACTGTTTTGTGCATTTTCTTCGCACAATGAAAAAGGATAAAAAAATCTTAGTGTGACGAATTTTGTTTAAGATTTGATAAATATCTCAATAGAAAATGGTTTAAAAACTATATTCCAAATTTCATCCGTATGAGCCGAGCGTTTGAGTTTCCGTGTTCACACACAAGTGGATGGACACCTATAGTTCTAAAAATAGTTTATGGGGAAACAGGGAGGCGTAAAACATAAAAATCTGGACATCGAATAAAGAAATTTCTTGAAGACTTTATTGGACACCTCGCATATCGCCCTTTGTATTTATGATATCGTTTTTTAATGAAAGTTTACAAAAATTATCGAAAAGCTGTTGTTTAAAATGATTGGCACACACAAAGACTTAGAATAGCGGTTTCCTCCATTCCAGAGGGCCAGATCCCTGTAAGAGCCTATAGGCAATTCAGGCTTTACCCACCCCTTTTGCCGTCCACAACTTCCAAAACTAAATACTTTTTAACGATTTTCATTTAATCTCTATATAAGCAGTTTTTAAGTGACAAATATTATTACAAATTGAAATAACTCCAGCAGGACATAAATATTGAACAATGTTCGCAATATTGTATAATATTGTACAATATAGGGCAACATGTTGTGCTACTTGGGAACAAAATATTTCATTGTGGGTCACCTGCAGGGAAACTGGCTTTAGTATCTCACAATTAAAAAAATAATATAAATGTAAACTTTAAAAGTAATTTTTAAAAAAATTACAAAAGCCTTTATTACACAATCTAAATACGCTTATAAAAAGTTTGCTAGGACTATTGAGTAAGTCAGCCGACTGCAAAACAAACGGGACCCCGCTTAGTCTGCAAGTGAATTAGAAAACATGAAAAAAATCCTATGAATAATGTTCTCCAATTTAAACGATACGTGATTTTAATTTGAATAACTTCGAGTATGCGGCTCTTGTAAATTAAATGGGAGCACTAAATTAAATTACTTTGCAAATAATGCAAAAAAAAAGATCACGAGGTGCCGGGGGTCCCCAAAGTTGCGGAGCCCCTAGGCAGTTGCATACTTTGCCTATTTGATAATCCGGTCCTGTCCCTCAAATAAATGGTTTTGACTTTTTATAACATTTAAAAAAACAAGAATGGTATTCACGTCATAGGGATTTGTTGCACGTGATGTCATTGCTTCGAGTTTGATAGGACTCTCGACAAAACGAGTGTTATTACCTTTTTCATATTAAAATGTCACCATTTTTCTCAAAATCTTAATTTTTTTCAAAATATCTTTATAAAAGCATCACCTCCCTATAAAAATGATAAGCGTAGTGATTGGGAATCCGCTGTTAATATCAACAAGAAATGTCCCTATTTCGTGCCATAAATATTTATGAGAAAAGTGGGAACTAAGCTTTCTTAACCGTGTCTTAAAAACTGAAAAAAATAATAAATAAAAAAGTAGATTACAGAAAAAAAAAATCTTGGAAGCTCTTTCTCCCTTCTCATTAAGAACCCGCAGGAAGTTTATTTTTGCTTTGCAAAACCAATTTCGATAGCATTATTACTTTGGTAACTTACTTTTTTATTTGCCATAGCAGTTTTTTCAGGGGATTAATGTTACTTGCCGTTTTTTATAGTAGTATCAGCTATGCAAATGATATTCATTTTTTATGAAATTTCTCGTACTTTTTTATTTTAGCATAAATTATTGCAGAAAAGAAACATGTTAGCATAATAAATCAGCAGAGGTCTTGCTGTTCCTTTCTCGACTGTTTGTTTGGATATAATTTTTAATGAATGAATGCTTATTAGCATTAACAAGGTTTTATACAAATTTAAGATATATTTACGTTATTTTGTGAAAGAAACGCATGGATAAAAGAAAATAAATGTTTTCAAGATTTTTAGAAAAAAACTGATGACGGGTTTAAGACATTTACTTGAAGACTCGCCTGAAAAGTCTATGGATAAAGATAACTTGTGCACCTGACGTCACAGTCACATGATAAACGTAACTTCACAGGCCATTTACCATACATCTAACCTTACATTCTCTTAGTCTGGTCTGTGACTTTATGTTATTTCTTCTCTTGCAAGATGCGCTAAGTAAATTGTAAAATTAAATCATCGCGGTTCATTTCATGCATAGCACGTAAGCGTTAATTGACTCCATTGCCTGGTATCACGCCATTTGCCCGACAAGCAGGACTGGCCACTTCTATAAAGGGGCCCGGGTGCAAAAAATCTTTGGAGTACTAAAATATTTTTACAAGGGCGAAAATAAAGGAATTCAAAATAAACATTAAACATATTTGATGAAAACTGTATTTATTTAAATACTCAATTTTTTTTGTTTGCTAGTTCATTTATCATTCATCGGGGACTTTACGACTGTGCGTTTTTAGCCTCCACTAGCAATAACATTATATTCCTTCCAGTTTTATGTTTCGACTTTGGAAAAGAGATAACTGCATCTGATATTTGACGGTGTTTTAGAGTGAGGCCCCCTTGCCGTACAGGAATTTATGTTACAGGCTCACTAGAAAACTTTCTCATGCGCCGTTATACCAACCTGTATTATATAGTTTTTCGCTTTTAAAATTGTAAAATAAATATATATATAAATGAAAAGTGAGTTTAGTTTAGTTTAGTTGTATCAACGTCCCGTTTTGAAACGACAAGGGGCTACTTTGGGACGGACCTCGTAGCCCGTGTATTTGAACATTCATAGCGATTAATTTGTGTTTTTAATTACTTTGGATTTATTAAAATATGTTTTAAGAATTATGAGCTATATGATACAGAGGCAAAGACTTTTTAAAAGCTCTTACAGTTACTTTGAAAACAAATAGGATATACTGCAATATATCTAGGGGAGAGTGGGGTGAAACCGGGTACCCTTGATTTTGGCGCTATTAGTTCTCCTTTCTAGCGGACAGATACTGACTTACACTCAACTAATCAAGAAAAAGGAACATTCATAGTGGCGTGATGTTGCTGTTGAATTCACTGCGTCTGTGAAAGTTTATTAGTTTTAAGACGTCAACTCTCTAATGTTCGTTTGATTTTAAACCATCCTTATTTAATAATCATTACAGTTATAAAAACTGTATCTAGTACAGTTTATTATATGTTTACTAAAGATTTATACGACATAAATATTTAGTCCAATATTTTCGCGGTTCTATTTCGATTTTTATAACCTCTGCATTCGGGGTAAAATCGGTTACTCCAAGTGGCGTAAGACCGGGATAATCAGTAAAGATGATTTCTTCGATGAAGACGATTCACACATCAGATGTTGATTGTCTATATTTTAATGATGTATTTTATAATTTAAATAAATGAGAAAGGTTAATCAAATGTAGAAAGTGTCTTAGATTGTGCATGATTAGTGATTAGTGCAGTGGCCCACGAAAGTTGCAGTGGCTCAGAGGAAGAAGACAACTGCTGTGCATGTGGATTTTTTAATTAATATTCTTAAATTGTCATACAAAATAAAAATGTTTGCTACTTTTCCTCTGAAAATCGAGTTTTCCTAATTTCCCGGTTTTATCCCACTACTGGGTGATATGCCTTTTTTTAAATATAAAAATATCATTAGTAAAAAAAAGTATTAAAACTATGACTTTTCTTGAAAGATATATTGTACTCCGATAAACAATGAATATTTTAATACAATTTTACAAGCTCTGTGTCGAATAGTTTAGCTGCAATAGGCCTTCGAGTCTTAGGTACCCGGTTTTACTTTACTTTCCCCAATAATGCTATAAGTACTAGATATTCAAGTATCTGCATAAAAAGGCTATTGTTATAAACTATATTACTGATATATTAGACTTGCTCATAGAAGCTTATGAACTTCTACCGTTATAATTTCTAAATGGGTTCATATTAAAAGTACAATATTTTTTTATTATTAAAGTTATTATTAGTAATTCATCATACTTGACGTATGTAAGTATCTGAATTTTTTTTCTTCTTAATCATAGTGGATTGTTGCCTATGCTTTTATTCAGATTAATTTGTATTATCTCCAATCTACAAAACATATTACTACTTATATCATGTTTAGCTGCACAGATAACGTGGTATTTAATTTATTCAAATATTGTATGTAAACATGAAACTTTCTACACAGGAAATTAACCTTTTATAAAATTCTATTCTAAACGATTCGTGAATATCATGTCAATACGTATGACCTATTTTGAAGTACATGAAGGCTATTTCGGAACCAACCTGTTAGTTTTGAACAGAGATCACATGACGAGGACGCCGCCAAACTTCCATGCCTCACTAATATCTAGAAGGCTTTACCCACGACAACAGATTTAACTCTGAACTTCGTACACACGATGTCTATTTAAAAGAATTAGTTTCGAAACATCGATTTCCTACCCCTCAACCATGTGGTCTGGTAGCTATATTCATGCATTACATCTACGGTTCCCAACCTGTTTTCACTCGCATACCTCTTGATTAGTCTTTCTGTATTTGAGTACTCGTTATATTTCCCCTCCCAACCATCCCTCAGCACTATAGAAGTTTTATTAATGAAGCCAGGGCTTAGATTAGCCGAAGAGTCAAATGACTCTAATGAACTTAATAAATTCGTAGGATTGATTTTTGACTTTGCATTTTATTCCATTTTTTAAAGTATTGGTTCACCGACAAAACAAATGAAAACAGTATTGAAAGAGTTGCGCATTAACCTATTATGAGAGTTAACAAATGCTCAATTACTTCTTCCCCCGTTTCTTATTTCTTGAATGGGCTTCCGAACTCTC
Source organism: Araneus ventricosus (assembly GCA_013235015.1). Taxonomy (NCBI): domain Eukaryota; kingdom Metazoa; phylum Arthropoda; class Arachnida; order Araneae; family Araneidae; genus Araneus; species Araneus ventricosus. The sequence goes on from BGPR01003579.1 coordinate 10,538, forward strand.
ACAATTTTCAATTTCATTTTTCATACAAATTTGAGAAAACGAAATTCTAGAATATTCTTATGTTTGATTTTTCCGCCATTATCAAGATCACTTCCGCGTACCCCTAACTTGTTCCCCGCGTACCTCCTGGGGGAAGCGTACCACAGATTCGAACCTCTGCTCTACATGAAAAAGTAAGAACAAGTTGCAAGTAATAAATCTTGCAACACGTCATTCTGTTTCAAAGATAAATAGATACTTCCAAAGATTCACCTCCCGGAACCAGAAATTCGATGAATACCCAGTTCAGCAGCAGAGCACACTAGCTTAAGAACAGAACAAGCTATCACCAATTCTTCCGTAATTCATTCGAAAAATTCACCCTTCACATCATTCCCAACCCTGGAATAATAATTCCAGCGATCACTAAGTAAAAGTAACAAGACAGAACGCAAAAACCAGTCCCACAATTTTTAGGATGGTTGCGACAATAATCATCAATGTAACCGGTGGCAATACATTATCAATTCTTCTTTATCGTCGCATCGAACAACCCTAACAGCCCCGAATCATAGAGCTGCAACTGTATGAAACAATATAACTAAAGGAAACATTCTACCCTTTCACTTCTCATATAACTCCTCTTGTATATATTTTATATTATACTCGGATTGTAACCCTCTATGTACTTTTCATTATATTTTTCTTTGTTCATGTATAATTGTGTTCCCTTTTATGTGTTTTTATATCTCATGATGTTTTTCTTTTAATTTTTTGTTTTTCAATAAAATTTCACACATATTCACCCAACCGACAGGGAGCCATTTAGGCTCCGAGTTCGGGGGTATGATGTGGTGTTATATTTCAAAGATAGGAAAGATCATATCGTAGTAAATAAGATATATCCGAATTGCTTCTTGCAATTGATGTAAATCATATAAAAAAGTTTATTTTGTAGATGCCTTAAGTATTCTCAAAATTTTTGTTTCTCATCCACTGTATATCCTCCTTTTCCCAACGAATTTAAAGTTTTGAAAATATCAAGATTTCCTAGTTTCTAGATGTTGAATTTTTACTCAATATAATTAGTTGATGATTAGTGATCAAACGTATGACATAATAAATTTTACGGATTTAGTGACATTAAAGCGTTAAAATGAAAAGACCACATGAGAAAATAAAATGAAATACTTTCCATTATTTCAAAACCACAATCAAATAATTTATTGCATTCCTTCAAATAGATTTGGAATTCTAAAATTTATAGACATGATATGCATCTTCGGTAGAGGCCTCCAAATGTACATTATTATGATAGAAAACGTTGAAAAAACCAAAATGAGTAAATTTAATAAAAACTATTAAAAAAAACTTTTATTAACAAAAAGATTTTTTTAAAAACTATTTTCTGGTTTTTTTAAATTTTTTAATTCATAATTCATTATTACAAAATATTATGGAATTTCGAAATAAATTTTTTCTGAAATTCACTCTAAGGCCGCTGGTATGAAATCAAAATTTAATTCAATTAATCTATTAACAGATAATTAAGTTCTGAAAATAGTAAAATAGTGTATTGTCATCAAGAACATGTAAGTGTACATACGCAACTCAAGGGTAAAATGAAGAGGGTGAAAAATCGATTACAATCTTCTATCTTTACGAACATGAAACAAGTCAAGTTAAATAGAAGTAGGTAAAAAAATGACAAAAAGTACTTAAGAAGACATAAATGAGACAAAGAGTAAGAAGTGTTTACTTCTTGGGAAATGCTTCAGCTATTGAGGTTTGCGATTTTAAAAATCTTCTGACTATACACGATTTAAACTGCTTAAATTTGGGGTGCATAAGATTTCTTTTTTTCACATTTATTCACATTTATGAAAAAGACGAATATACACAGAATCTAACAAAACTATTGGAAATCTTTCAATTGTATGTCTAAATTTTCATTTGCTTCAACATGCTTTTATTCGAGCAAATTTCAAAGTTTCAAAAAGAGCAAAAACAAAAAGCAATCATGATACAAAAAAAAGTAACTCTTGTCAAGATCTCTAAAATAATGTCTGTCTGAAAAGATTGTCTAAAATAGAGATTCCTGATCTAAAAAATAGTGATGCTTGAAAGGATAAAATAAATAAATGTGACACTTGAAAGGTTGAATGAAAAGTCGATTGTGCATGTATAAAAATCTCACAGGATGAAACATTTGTCGTGTCTCTTGCAATCTTTGTCGTTAAGTGATTTTTCGAGTAAAAGAATTGACGTTAAGCTTGTAGATCACAGCATTTCCCCACTTCTGTTTGATATAAGGATAGACATTTTGAGCAATAGCGCGTTATAACGCCACGAAGCTCAGTGTAAATTTCAGTTCTTGGCTCCACCCACAGATTGATTAAAGGCATTATTCTATTTAGATATAGAAAAAGTCTTCTTTATACTTTCTTGTATACAAAGAGAAAGTATTGTAATAGTCAAAAAATTCGAACTCGAGATTTTGACGAATCTACATGTTTTAGACCTCTCTAGTTTACAAACAACTTTACTACACATAATTTGTAGGTTTCTATCAAATGTTGGTCAAAATCCGTCCAGAAGAAGTCTGTCTGTCCGTGTTCATGTGAACATGATAACTCAAAAACTTAAATAGCTAGATAGATGCAATTTGGTACAGAGATTTATCATCAAGAACGTAGGTCCGTATCAAATTTTGGACTAAATCCGTCAACGAGTTGACTCTCTGTCGGTCTGTATAATCGCATGCTTATGAACACGATAATTCCTAAACCCAACGACTTAGATAAATGAAATTTGGTATTTGGTCTTCTAACCCTAATTGTAGATCTGTGTCCAATTTCCGTTTCAATCGGCTGAAAAAAAGGCGTTCAAATTGCATATTCAATTTTCTTTATCTTACAAGGCTTACAGAAAGTTAGCAATTCGTTTCGCGCGGGGAGGGAGGGGAAATGACACCTTTTTGGAAGTATACGATCAAGTTTAGGGGAGACTAACCACAACAGCTGGTTTTTGTGGTTTCTGGGCGATCCACTCTAACGAAGAAAGCACGCGCTGCGGGTGGGAAATCAATCACACTGCGTCTGGTCTGAATCTCTTTTGGAACGTAGCCACGCCCATATTCCTGAGCGTTACAGGCCTTCTCATGGCTTTTATATTATAGATTGAACAAACAGCTGTAAAGGCACAAAAATAAGAAAGAGGTGTGTTTAACAGTGACATCTTTTACCTCTGCCCTTTCTTTTTTCCTTTTGCAATATATTGGACCTGCAAAGACCTGCAAAATGCCTAAATGAGCTTGACCTTAATCTCGAAGAATTGATATTAAATAAAAGTAAATGGTCCATCTTCAACGTATAAAATAATTCTGAATTTGAAATAGAAAACTGTGAATTTGAATCGTTGATTTTTAAACACTTTGATTAAACTTGACTTGTTCCATGTTTGTATAGATGGAATGTTATAAGAGGCTATGGTGGCCTAATGGTAAGGTGTCTGCCTCGGAGCCGTAGCGCTCCAGGCTCGAAACCCGATTCCACCGAAGATCCATCGAGTGTTGGACCTGTTGCACGCTAAATCATATGCAGTTGCCAAACGTCCTCCTGCTGGTGCAGTGCGGAAGCTTGGGGAGGGGGCGCGAGCTCAGGACCGCGGTTCAAAATTACGAGTTCCATCCCTAAATAGCCATCGTGTTGCTTTAAAAGGGGACGTTAATATGACCGAATTAAAATAGATGGAATGTTGTAATTGAATTTTCTGTCCCTTCCTAAGGTGCTAGAGTTTTCAATTTGTGTATTCTCAATGACAATGAACGATTTTATTGTTTTCAGAACTTAATTATCAGTTAATCGATTAATTTAATTAAAATGTGTGCCCACACTAGCGAATTTGAAAAAAAATTAATTTCAAGATTCCGTAATATTTATAATAAATTAATAATCAAAGACTATAATGTAGAAAATAACTAAAATAAAAGAGTTTCTACTTTTTATATCAAGTCTGTTTTAAAAACTTTTTTTAAAAAAAAGTTAAAATGCATCTTTAAGAAGAAGCCTGACCGACCAGGCGCCAGACTTTGCTGTTGTTTTGGCCTAGTCTGAATGCAAATAATTAATTGAATTGATTCACAATAAAATATAAAAATGCTATTTTTCTTACTAATTCTGTTGTGAAAGTAATACAATTTAAAAATTGCTGCAATCTTCAATTTAGATAAAAAAAATCGCAAAAATACGATGCTTTGAATATCTTTGTATAGTCAAAATTCCTTTTTACAATTTTATTAAATAAAAGCTTTTCGAGATAATTATTTTCCCGACTTAAAAGAACACCCACACAACCGAAACTGCGTTTCTTACCCAAAATCAATATTCCGGTACCCATTGCAATTACCGAAGTTTTTCCTTTAAATCTATAATTTGATCTATTTCAAATTATCTACGATAATAGTGGTTTCTCTTTGTAACTCCGATATGTCAATTCTGCATTTTTTTATTAAAACTAATTATTTATATGGCTTGTTTGCCGTTCGAAAGAAATATACAGCTCTCTCGTTTGTTTTTCCTTTCATTATATTTTACTCGTTTGTTTTTCCTTTGATACTGTTACCTTATTGCTATGTGTCCCATAATTATCAAGTCTTACTTATCCGATATACACTGGGATTGCCGTTATAATATATGTGACAATGTCGGATTATGTAGCACACTTTATGTAAATTATTTTGTGCCGTGTACAGTGAAACCTCTATACAGTGGCCACCCTCCAATCCCAGGAAAATTGGCCTCTCAGAGGGGTGGCAGCTCTAAAGGGGTCTCATGTTCGGAAGTACAAAATACGTATTTAAAAAAAGTCCTTATTCGTTATTTCTGATAAAGCGAATCACCTAAAGTAAAAAGTACTTCGTAAATTTCTAATTTCTTTTGAAAAACATACAATTTGCTCTTGCTTGGATCTTTCAGGCTTTTCGAAGCTAAATTTTTTTCATTTTTCATTCGAAAATACACCCTAATCACTTCGTCGGTAGTTATTGAGGAATGGTCAATAATATCATTTATTTTTTCTAAAGTCTGTTGAGCTGAAAGCTTCACTCTCTGATGGTCGCAATCCATATCAGCAACTTCTTTGTCAGAATACGAATCAACGCCTGAAAGGCACAAATGATATCTTGAATACCCAACCCCGGTAGAGGCCAAAGTTCACTTTTCTCTTTACATTGGGAAAAGAATGATTAATTTCGATCCGATTTCCAGGGTTGTTTTTAAATGTATGATTTTTTTTTCTTTCTTTCTTCTCTTTTCACTTAACAAAAGTCTAAGGTCAGAGAGACGAAAGGAATGTACTTCAATGAAGTTGAATGGGCGACCAACCTGGCCGCTCAGAGGGGATTGAGCGGCCGTTAATAGAGGTTATTTTAGCATTATATCCTATGGGGCCAAAAATTTCGTGCCACACAAATATGGTCGTTAAGAGGTGCTACCTCTAAGCAGAGGTTTCCACTTAGAGATGTTTTGCTGTATTAAACTTTATATCTTTTGTGATATACTTACTGAATTTCAAGAAAAAAGAGATTATATATCCAACAAACTAATATACCTAGACACATATTAAGAAAATAATTAAACACCACAAAAGTGAATCTATAAAGACAAAACAATTAAGTATTTTTAAAAGTTTATGATAGTAAATTGTTTCTCGCAAATCGATAGTTTCTAGCTGCTATATCGAGCCATATCGTGAAAAGTGTCGTCTCCACACTTGTAACTTCCTCTTGCTATTCAGTGCATTTCAAAACTGTTTCAATATCTTGTAGTCCATCTTTATGTGCCATCTGAGCAAGATGACACGTGAGATTCCAAAACTGCTATCGAAGCAGCATGCAGTCCATCCTTATGTGTCATCTGATCATCACTGACTTTAATTGGTTGTACTCCAAGGTCATCCTTGTCTTTTGAAACAACGCTTTTCCTTTTAGTCGTCATAATAAAACAGTCGTATAGAAAAACATCAATGAAACTCTGACTGATTAAAACATCAAAATTTGAAAAAAATAAGCAAACGGCTTAACTTAAACTACTGCTTTTTGTATCACCGGTGTCGAATCAAGTTGGAGCCTCCAGCAACATTAATTGCACTTGGCTGTCTCACCCTAACATGACGGCAATCGTGGGCTGTATTCAACCTGCTTGAAAATGCACACGATGCTGACGAAAAATCGTCAGCAGCGATAATTCAAACCAATCGGGTGTGACTTTGATGGTGACGTAGTTCGCCCCAACGACGACCGAAATCCTGTCTGACCGGTTTTTACAAGGCGTCACGTGCTACAAACTCTTTTGGTAAGTGGCATTGCGCTCATGCCGATAAAAACAGAGTACGATAGCTCTCCGTGTGATATACGCTTAATAAGGAGAGTTACCAATTAAAACTGCAAACCGGAGATTTCTATCTCTGGAGTCAGGGGTGTGTCGTAGTGTAATATAATGCTCTATTCACCTCTCCAACGTTTGATGAAAAAATTGATTGCTAATGAGCGAAGACCCCATTGATGGTTGAGAAGGATCACAGATCTTATATTCTAATCTTTTAAAAAAGGAGAAAGTAGTTTCTGTTTCTTCGATAACTCTTAAATGCCCTGTGTTGCCTTTAAACAACATACCCAAATTTGTCTTCTAAAATATTGAGAATCAGACTAAAGATCTAATGCCTGTTGTTGGCAATAGGATACATACTGAAAATATTATTAAATCAATTTACAACCTATAGATGGTAGTCCGAGAGCTGATGAAAAAAAAAATTGATGTTTTTCACTTGTGGATGTTATGTTTGTAGGCTTGAAAATATAATAATTCTTTCTTCAATGCTGAAATAAATACCTTATGCTCATTATTAGCTCTTTAAATTCATCCGTGTTTAATATTATAGAATTTTATCGAGGAATTTTTTTTCTCAACTAAAGTCCAGTGTTGCCGATTGGTAACAAACTGTTTTTTAGCCGTAAACTATACTTAAAAGAAAATAGGATTTTTAAAAGTATTTCCCCATGTTTTATATAAGAAATGAAAGTCAAAAAGCATTTTTAAATCAATTTTTAAAAAATCGGGCATTCAAGGGTTAAGACTCCCGTTTATAAGCTTGTGATCGCAAGCTTAATGCCTCGTTTCAAAGATACACAAGAGGAATTTTGAGATGGATCTTGCAATTATGAGTCGTGGTCAGATGAGAAGGACCCAACTCTTAATATTTGTATGCCACAATAGTGGAGGACGACTGCCTAATGTCAGCAGTTTCGGCGAATTTTCTCCCCAGCTATAACTGATAAAAATAAATTTTTTAACACCTGCAAGTGCACATATGCGTACGAAAATAAAGTCAAATCCATGATCATTCAATTTTGAAACCGACACAATCATGCCTCATGCCCCCCCCCCTTTAATGTTTAAAGGAGGCTGCTTAACAATGTTATTAAAAAGTATTAAAAATCCCTAAAAATTTTGTAAATACTTGGAATATTCTTCTTTCTACGAACACGCTGCATATTTGTTGAAAAACAGTTTCAATCGATACTATTAAAAGAGTCGTTCTCAGAATTGGATGATTTTTTTTTCGTACAAATCGCTTAAATTGCAGTCATGTTGTATAAAATGTGATTCTTTTTCTGATGGGAGTGAAATCCAATTTTTATGCTTTACGTCTATAAATAAAACAGAAGGGTGATGGCAAAAATTGCAGTCCAACCCCGTTATTAACCCATTATATGCCAAAACTCTATTACTTCATTTTTTCAAAAAAAATTACCTTAATATGATAACTTGAATGAAATGTGCAAGGAAACGTTATTTCTGAAATTTTTTAATTAAAACTGATTAATTAATTTCCTAATTAATCTTTTTAATTAGGAAAATTATTTTTATTGGATTTGTAACTTTTATAGCAGTCTGTTAAACATTTAAATATAAATATCAAAGCTAAAAATTCCGCTATAAAAATAAAAATAAAACATGCGTCCCAAAAAAGGGATAATGGTAAATAATGGGTTAAAAGCTGCGAATGAAATTTTTAGCTGTTTCGAAGCTCATCCTATCACATGTTTTCTAGAATATTCATGCTTAAACCTTTTTTTCTATCAGCCTGAGAAATATAAGTGTGTTATGTGCTGGAAAAGACGTTAAAGACGGAGAAGCAATAATTTCAACCCAATAAGTGAATTATTCAGTCAATCATAAATTAATAAAGAATCGTATAAAACAATAAAGTCAAATATTTTGAGAAGGACTTCATAAACTTTTCCCACTTTGTTATTCCCTTTTGGCTTGGGGAAAAATTCTGTGTCCTCAACTAGAACCGAAATTTTTTTTTATCGCCTGTAAGTGTATATATGCTTATGACAATAAACTGGACAAACAAAGCATGATCCGATAAGAAACAGAAAGAAATTTCGTTAAACTCCATTATTTAGAAAAATTTAACCTTATGTCCCAATAAAGATGGTTTTTTCACTTTTCTATTATATGTCCCTAATCAATTGGATTTCTTAAACATATTTGCTTCCTAATACTTGAAACTCTCCTAACATTTAGTTAGCTACGTAATTATAGCAACAGCGTTTTGAAGCAATACGAGGGCTATTTCGGGACGGACCTCGTAATTTTGAACCGCGGTCACATGACAAGGACGACACTTGAGCTGGCTTCTCCCTTCCAAGCTTCAACGCCAGACCATTAGGAGAAAGTTTGACTCTCGGCTTCAGATTTAACTTGCATCAGGCCCTTGCGCATCCCACTACGGATCGTAAGTGGAATCGGGTTTCGAATTTGGAACCTTCCTGTTCCGGAGTCGAGACCTTATATTACCACTAGCCCTAGAAAATCTCCCGAAAGTGCTGGCGGATAGAGTTTACACAACTCGAAAATTCATGTGCTTCCATTTGATATTGCGACTTATTGTTAGAAAGCCCTGGTGTACAGAAGTAACAAATAATTGTTATTGCTGAAAATTCAGCCTCGGAATTTATGCGCACTCATTTGCGTATTATTGAAGAAGTCCCAATTTGGAGGAGTAATATTTCAGATAATTTTATTTATCAAAATTGAAATTGAAAATCGTATGCTCCCGTTTGGGGCGGTGATCCACAGTTTAAGAAGCCTTTATTTAGAGGTGTAACATTCAAAATAACTTTTGTTTCTCAAAATTCATGTACTCGCATTTAGGATCGGGACCTATAGTTAAGAAGCCCTGATGTGGAGGAGTAACAATTCAAATATTTTTGATTTTTCAAAATTCAACCTTAAATTCATGTGCTTCCATTTGGGATCGCAACCTATTATTAAAGAAGCCCTGATTTAGAGAAGTAACATTTCAAATCATTTTTATATCACAGAAATCGGAAAATGCTTGTTAATTTTAGACTCGTGTATCTACTTAAAATAAAGTTAATCAATTTTTCAGGTAAAATAAGAAATTGGTAGATTTTCACCATTGCTTACTAAACATTTTTTTTACTGGATGTAAATTTCAGTCGTTTTTCTTGCTTTTACTGATATCTGGTTTAATTTTCTCAGAAATATATAACAGAATATTCATAGCAAATATCTGAGCAAGTAAATTTATTTTATTTTTTGCATGCTAATGTTTTTTAATTCCTTTTACATTTATAGCAGAATGCAAGTGCGAAATTTCCGCAAGAAATTATAGCTTTAAACTTCGAAAACGTATGACAATTTCATATTTTTCTCGCAAATAACATCATCAAAAATAAAATTTAAGTTTTCGCCAGCAAAAATAAGATGATAGAGATAAAAATGAAACTAATTTTAAGGAGAATGTTTTTTATATGTACCCGAACTTCTTACTGATATAAGACTATATTCACTTTGACTATTTAAAATAAATAATATCATTAAAGTTGTAGTTAAGTTGGGAACCTTAAAAATTCTTTTCAGAGTTCATTATTCAATGGTTTACTGTAAGTCTCAAGTGTATATAGAAACTGTAAGAAAAAAATCCTCATGTTATGTCATAAAAATATTTTTAATGGATGTCCTCGTATAAACATAAAACTTCAGCTTCTTTTTCTCTCAGTTTACATATCCGCATACAAAAAACATATCCAGTCTGCGACAAACAAAAGCTGAAGAACAAAAAGATTTTATTTCCAAACAAGTAATGTCACAATACACCGGGCATTGTTCTTTGTTTCGGGGAAAATACTTACATTTTATGAACAAAAATAAGATAATAAAGAATTAGTTGACTACTAATGATATTGCCATATTATGTATTTGCTATATACTCAATGAATGAAACTGAAATTGTTTGTTACAAGCCAGCTCAAAATCATTCTGTTACAATATAATCAATTCGCTTGATGTCGTGGTCACATGACGAACGTGACTGCGCATGTCATTTGACATAGAACTCCGCATTTTTACGCTATACAGTGACGCCCATAAGTGACATATAGTAGTCCTGTAAGATTTTAGGGCTGGATTATCAAATACGCAAATCAGTTAACTGCCAACGGCCCCTCAACTTTGGGGGGCCCTGACGCCTACGGATCTCTTACTTTGCAATATTTTCAAGGTAATTCAATTTAGTAATTTCATTTAATTCATTAGAGCAGTGTACTCGAACTTATTCAAATTAAAATTAAGTATCGCTTAAATTTTGGTTATTTTCGGATTTCTTCCATGCTTACAAATTCGCTTGCAGATCAGCGTGGCCCGGCTTTTATCGCAATGTGCTGAATGGCTCGACAGTCCTGGCAAACTTTGTACTAAAGTGTTTAGCCTGAGTAAAAAAGTTTTGTAAGATTTTTTGTACGATCTTTTAAAATCTACTTCTAACGTTAAATTTTACATTTTTTACTTTCTCATATACGAAGTATACAAAGAAACAGTATTGTAATCGTCAAAAAATTTGAACTCGAGATTTTGATAACTCTCCACGTTTTAGACCTTCCTGAGTTCAAAAAACACAATTTTGTAATTATGTTTATCTGCCTGTGAACACGATAACTCAAAAACTATTAGAGCTAGAGGGATCGAATTTAGTTTGTGATCTTTACACATAATTTGTAGATTTCTATCAAATGTTGGACAAAATCCGTCCACGGGAAGTCTCTCCGTGTTCATATGAACACGATAACTTAAAAATTTAAATAAGCTAGTTAGATAAAATTTGGTACACAGTTTTATCATCAGGAATGTAGGACCGTATCAAATTTTGGACCAAATCCGTCAAAGGGTTGACTGTCTGTCGGTCTGTATAATAGCATACTTGTTAAAGTAATAACTTCTAAACTCTATATCTTAGAAAAATAAAAATTGATTTGAGGTCTGATAACATTAATTGTAGATCCGTGCTCAATTTTCGTTTCATTCGGTTGAAAAAAATCGTTCATATTGCATATTCGGTTTCTCCACCATTGCACGACGCAAAAAACGGCATGCGCGTATACCCCCTCCTGTAAGTAATCGTCCATGTTACTGCCACTATGTGTATATTTTTACCACCTGCGTTAGGGCGGATACGAGTGGGAGATCACTCCCGCTGGCTTTATTTGCGCGGTACGGAAAGTAAATCTCCTGAAGGTCACCCTCAATTAAAAGTTTTGTTATTACAGTTTGTTTAACATTTGTTTAGCAGCTATATTGAATTTTATGAATGTTGAATATCCTGAATACACATGTATACTAATAAATTAAATATCTAATTTAATTTCGATGATAAGTATTCGAGGATTCAAGTTTAATAAATTTCAGTTTGTGCATGGACCCTTATCATTTTGCTTCTCTTAGAATGTACGGAAATTTACATCGCTGCAATACCGATATCTTTCTGAATATTAACGGTATTTAGCTGGAATTTTTATATAAGTTTCTCTATATATCTGGCTCTGAATATATAAAAGAAAAATTACGCTACCTTTCGCACATGCGCAGTAAAAAATTACACTACAAATATTCCTATTTTCTCTAATATTCAAACTATTTCATTGAAATTTTGATACATTGCTTATTTTTCATATTTTCAAATATTCTGTAAGTTTCGTACAATTTGGTTTAAAACTCTGCATCTTATAAGCAAAAAACATGCGGAAAAATTTGAGTGTATATCCCTCGATTCTCTGTAACTGATTGCTAACTATTTTATTCATATTAAGTTCTAATTATTCGCATCTTAAAAATGGACTTTAGCATTTGTCCACCAGTGTATGTTGTTTCCACAAGCAAAATGAATGAAATATTGAAAATTATATTTGCGAATATAATTATATTGTGAATAAAATTATATTTGTGAATATAATTATATTTGTCAACATAATTAT
>BGPR01003579.1:22869-86036 GCA_013235015.1 Araneus ventricosus
AGATCATATATGAATCGATTGATTTTAAAAGGGGACTTCTGACATTTTTGAAATTTTACAGGAGAAGAAAAAACACGAATGGGCTCTAAACAGCATCGAAATTAGTGTCCAAGATATTTCTAATATGTTTCACAGTAAAAGAAGAACCTATTGGCGACAACCAAAAAATATTACAATTATTAATTTTTGAAAAAATTCAAATTTAAATTTTACAGAAGTCCCCTTTTAACATCAATCAGTATGAACGTTTCAGAATTTCAGAGAATAAATTATTAGAAAGCCTGGAATATCAATAAAACTTATCTAAAATTCAAAATTAATTTATTTGTGACTAAATTTAAAGACTCGAAATAAAAAAAAATTACAATTTACTCCTTTATAGTAAAACTGAGATTGATAAAGAAAAAAATCTAGGAAAATTAATTAGAAGCAATGAATATCAAGGAAACTTAACTATAATTCGAAATTAACTATTTGCTAGCAAACTTAAATTTTAAGTAATCCAATAAAATTTTGAAGTTATTCGCTTTAAAGTTAAATTTGGATTTGAAACAAAAATAGTCAAGGAAAAAAGATTATAAAGCCTGGAATATCAGTGAAACTCATATAAAATTTAAGACTTATTTATTTCCAAATAAATTTAAATTTGAAAATGTCATGTTTTTAAGTAAAATTTATATTTAAAAAATATTCATGGAAAAATGATTATAAAGCCAGAAATATTAAATAAAATGCAAAATGGGTTTATTTTTAAGCAAATTTAAATTTAAATTCAAATAAAACATAATCAAATTCTTCCGTTTTTTAGCAAAATTCATATTTAAAAAAATAAGAATAAATACTTAAAAAAGTGGTGTACATAAATTTTTGGTCCGTTGAGGGTCACTTGAAGATCCTCTGGGTGGATTAGGATCTCTTGCCAAAAGAGATGGTGTTTTTCTCTAATGTTCTTTATAGTTTTTCCGATAACATAATCGGGAATGATTGAATAATACCGATGCTAGTCATAATCGTTCTCTTGGTCGTCATAGATTCAGCGGTCAGTCTTAAATTTATTTCTATATTTCTCAAACAAAATTTATGTTCCCTAATCCCATGAATGTCCTTGCAAGTAGCACTCGGGAGTTAGAACTGGTGTACTTAAAATGACGAAAAGAATTAATTAATTTTCAGAAATTTTAAACGTTAGATTTTGTTCTTTTGCCATGTTTCTCCATAAAAGTGGTCACTAAAGCATTTTTCTTGTAGTATGTATACTTGCAATCCAGTGATGAACAGCGAAATTGATGTTAGAAGGGTCTTCTGCGCAGAAGTCCCCTTTTAACATCATGCTGAAACTTCGATGCTTCACTACAACAGGACTGTGAATGGCAGAATTTCAGGTTTTACACTAAACGATGCAACTACCTTCATTGAATCAAAAACTAAAAAAAAAAGTAATTTGGGCTGAATCTGCAGAAGTCCCCTTTTAAAATCAAACCATTCATATGTCCCGTGCACCACTGTTTTCTTGTATCCCCAGATAGAAAATCTAATAGATTTAGACCTGGGGAGCATGTATGTCAAGCAAAGGGCTTAACTCCTTATGCTTGCACTGCTCTTGCCCCACATGATGACGTCAATTAGCATGCAGTGTTATCACAGTAATAGATCATGGAAGCTTTCATTCACTCACAAGGGGAACACAAGGTACATGGGTCACCGATTTTTTTTTTCAAATTTTGTATATTTGTAGTAATGCCTTAGGACAATACAGCATGCAAGCCATAAGTTTTACAACTCAGTAATTTTCGAGAAAATCGATCGAAAACTTTAGCGGATAGAATATCAACCAGTTCGCTGCATGTTTAGTCCGAGATGGCGGCGGTGGAGTGGGATGAGACGAGGGCCTGGATACCTGCACACTTAAAGTCATTCCCCCCAAATGTAGTCCAATTTGTTAGCCGTGCGATGTTTATTTTTACAGACAGGTTAAACATTTTATAAAGCGCCTTCAGAATTGTTCTTACTTGATTGAAAACGAACGAGAAATTACATCTCGTGAAGATGCAATAAAAATACATTCCATCTTGCATCACCAATTATCTGCACCGATATTTGCAAAAATGTTGCGTTACGCGTGGTTCGCATGCAAATTGAGTGACGAAAGGGAAATTTTCCACAGTGTAAACAATGTTTGCTTTTCAGCTGCAGACCTACAATCGCCTTGTGTTTGCGGGCAAGTTGGGTTTATTCGGTGCAGTAGATGCCGCTTGAATTTATGTTTTTTGTGTCTGTATGACAAATATCATCCGGCAACTTCTAATGTTTAATGAGGCTTTGAAAACAGTATGCCATGAATATTATTGTATACCAGTATGTAATCTCTTATTGTCATGCATTTTATTATTAAATATATTAATTACGAGTCATATAATCTGATAAATAAAATGATAATAAAAAATAAATTTTTATCATACAAAAAATTAGCAGCATTACTGAACGTTGTTGAAAGATCAATAAATGTCCATGCATATAAAGAAATTATTAGTTATAAAATATTTAAATGATAGGAAAAAAAGTTTCAGTGTGGGACTCGATCCAGCCATCCAGCAATTAAGAAGTTCCGACACTAACCACGCTACCGCCATCATCTCGAACTAAGCTTGCAGCGAACTTGCTGATATTCTATCTGCTAAAGTTTTCGATCGATTTTCTGAAAAATTACCGAGTTGTAGAACTTGTGGCTTGCATGTTGTATTGTCCTAAGGCACTATTACAAATATAAAAAATTTGAAAAAATCGGTGACCCATGTAGTTGGTGTTCCCTTTGTCAGTAGGGCCAATAAACGCACCGCGCTCAATTTCGTTTCGGAAGAATTATTGTCCATATTTTCTCACTTTCATCATCTACTTTTCATGTAGGCTTTATACAGGCTGTCTACAATTATCGTGATCAATAGCTAATTTCTAAACCGTTAGGGATAGACATATAGTTCCAATTGAAAAAATGCTTTAAATGAAGTGAAGAATTATAATACATGTTTTTTGAGTGAATAAATATATTCCTGAAAAAATTGCGAATTCTAACTTTTTATGCAGTACCCAGGTCCTGTCAGTCATATTAATAAAATATTTTCGACACTCTAATATTTTAAACAAAAAAGTACCACTCTTCTGCGACTAAAACTGACTGAGTTATGGAGCTTTGAATATCGCTGACTTAGACCACTTTACACCATTTCCATAGCCGCCTCGAGGACGATCCATCAGTCAATGCGTAATATTTACTCGTCGAGGCCGCTGATTGGTTTAAAATTATGAAATTCGAAGCTCCAGAACTCGCTCAGTTTTAGTCGCAGAAGAGAGGGACTTTTTTTGTTTAAAATGTTAGAATGTCGAGAATATTTTACTAAATATGACTGATAAGACCGGGGGATCGTATAAAAAGTTAGAATTCGTATTTTTTTCAGAAATATATGTAGTGACTCAAAAAAAATGTATTATAATTTTCCTGTGAGTGTGGACACCCTGTATAATTACGACCACAGGGATTTATGATAAATGTTGTTATATAATCTCTCGTTTCTCTTGCATGATTTCGTGGATATCTTTTTAAAATTTTTGGTACAATTTCTAAACAGGTTTCATAATGTTGTGAAACTTATCGATTGTAAGAAGAAAATGCAGCGAACACATTAAGTTTGTGACAAAACATCCCCAAGTGGGTTTGGTAGTGATGTTTCAAAGTTGGGGTGCTGCATCAGGTTTCGATATCCGACCAATATTTAAAATTACAATGTCGCTACGTCCTACGTCCACTAACCTACAGAGTGTATCCTGTTAAAGTAGTGGCGTAGCGAGGGTAAGTGCCGCCCGGGGAATAATATGATTTTTTTGCCCCCAGCTGTCATCGGTAACTTAGCAAGTGCAAATAGCACCCGTAACATGGTATTGTTTTATCGCCTCCTCACCATATTTTGCTTTAAAAAATGTTATAAACGCACTAATGTTTTGTTGCCTTGGCGCTTCTTAAAGCTTGTGCCCGGAGCATCTATTCTCCCCGTCCCCAGTCCCTGCTCCAATGTGTAAAAATAACGGGGCGTTAATCTAACAAATCAAATACTTTTCAAATGTTTGTCTAAAGGAAGTTCTCAAAACACTTGAAATACATCATATCGGGTATTTTTTCCAATTAGTTTCCAAGAGTTGAAGCTTTTGAAAATGATCTAAAGCAATTTTTATTTGAAATTTGTTATGAATTTCTTTCATAATTAAAGAATTATATGCCCCCTCGGTGATGACTGATTTTCAATAATTGCTTACAAAGCATTGCTCATTTGCGTAGCTACAAAATTAGATAAATAAAAATTGGATAAATTTTTTTTCAAAATTGGGGATTTTATATTCCAAATTGGGTCAAAATTCCTCATTAAATGTGCACGTTTATCCTCTCTTATAGCCGAAGAAGAAAATGCATGAGTTCCGATAGAGCCCCAGTGAAAATCTTGATCAAGCCAACATTTCACTTCATAATATCTTTTCGTTTTCCTTACTTGAATAATTTTATACTGTTCTTTACATACCAATGTGATAAGGACTTCTTATTGATTAACATCCCAGTTTGAAGCTACTGGAGAGTATATTTTTGTAGGAGCTTGTCAGTTTTAGAGGTGGTCAGTTGACACTTGGGCCAGTATCTCGCTCTCCAAAGTTTTACGCCCCACTAATGGAGGAAAGTTTGACCCATAACAGCAGATTTAACATGCGCCTGGCCCTCGGAGACGGTGGGTCATCGATGGAATAGAATCTCGAATCCATTAATTTCTTGGCCGAGCGAGACTGTTACACCAGGTGACCTCTGCCCCAATATTCCATTCTGATAAAGAGGCGAAAATATGCTTTAGTGGTGATTTTCTCATGCAAAATATTAGCTCGGCTTATTTAAATTTAAAACTGATTTTTTACTATTCATTACAGTCTTGAATTCTACTTGAAAGATCCAAAATATGAAAGCACAAATGGCCTCTTCTTATCAAGGATTTAAAATAGCGGGAATAAGACAGAAATTGTTCTTAAATGCATTGGATTTAAGTATCGAGCCCTGGTTGCGAATGTAGATTTCTTACAATAATATAACATTACACTACTCACTGTGCCAGTTTTGTCATATTTAAGGATCCTACATAGTAGAGAATGAGGTCGCTTCTTATTGGCTCTTGAAGTCACGTGACTTGGCTTGCTTCTAAATGACGTCGTGAAACTAAACGATACTTACCAATGCTGAAGGTTCGTCTTTTATTTGTTTTATTCTGAAAATGTATTCATCATTTTCTTAAAAATATCCAAATAATCATAATCAGAAGGTAGTTTTAATTCCTCCATGATGCAATAGCAGAAGACAAAATAATAATTAAAATCCCGCCAAAACATGGTACTATGACATCATTAACAAACAAGCCAAATCACGTGAAGCTCAGAGCCAATGAGAAGCAACCGCATTGTAAGATCCGTAAATAAGCTTTATAACGTGAGTTTTCCAGTTATGAACAAGCCAACTATTAAGTGAATATATTAAACACAAAGAATTATGAATAGTTTCTCAGTAGAGAATATAACTGAATGGCTGTTTATTGGTAACCGTCATGTACATTGTCAAGTTCAAACAGCTTAAATTAAAAAGATTAATTAAACGACCATGTTGTGCATCTATGAAGAAAAATTGATAGCTTCTCATTGTTAATCAAAATGAAGTTGGACATCCTGACTGTTTTCTTTGTTGTACTCGATAGAAACTTCCATTTGTAATATAAAAAACTATCCTAAAATGCGAGGAGGAATTGAAATCCGCTTCGTTTTTTGACAGTTGGCCAAATATGGCTAAATTTCCATGATGCAAAGGCACAATTCTTCCATAAAGGAGCTGGTAAGTTGTATTATTTTCTTTCTAGAGCAATATTTCTTCAGTGTGTTGATTATAACTGGAAAATCTTGCATCAAATTCTTTTGAGGCTCAAATTATAATAAGGCTCGAATTCAAATTTTACTAATTTTTGTTTAAATATATATCTGCACGCTGCGGTTTTAGCCATATTAAAGCAGAAAAGGAAATCGATCATCCCTTCTACATTTAAATAAAAAAGATAAAAATCTTAATGCAATACACTCGTCTTCAAGGAAGTTCCGTACATGGTAGTTAAATGGATTATTTAGACCTATATCTCGAATGGAGTTCTCATAATGATGCAGTATTTCTGAGTGCAAAACGGTTACATTTTTACTGGATGTTTTTGAAAAATATGTCAAAAAGCTGCAAAAACTTGAATTTAGAAGGTGCTCGGAAAACATCTGGCCAAATTGTCAAGAGTGGTGGAGCGAGCCTTAAATAAACATTTATTTGCAATCGAATATGTGTCCGTAAATTCAGCATTCCGACGGTAGAGGATATTTTTTAGGTCGGGATTATGTGTGGAAACCATTGGATTGGTAGAGGAGGGGATCTGTACCTTAGCTACCACGACCATTTAGTTTGTTTTGCTTTCTTTTCAAGGATGATACATGCAAAGTTGAGAGTATCCTCACTGATTTCGAGAAAGGCTTGGCAGCTTCAAACTGTCTGTTGCTGAGAGAAGTGTTGGGGACATGAATGAATTTTTTGACAATGCACCATATTCCCTCAATCGGAAGCTTGTTTAACTATTGTTGATATATCTTTTCAGCATAAAATGCCTATTTCAGGGTTTATTAGTGTTTTAAAGCAGGGCTTCCTAAACCGTGGATCGAACCTCAACTTGAGAGCCGTGTAAAATAGCTTCTGGATCTCGAAAACTTTCTAAGTACTGTCTCCCTTCTAATTTTTCAATATTTGTATGCAAACATTTCTTAAGAACGTCAGTTTGACTTAAGACGATCCTTTTAAATTTGCTGACTAATTACTTTCATTTGAGTTGCTCTCTTTTCATTTATGCGCTTTATATTATGGGTGAGAATAGTTTAAGAAGACCAGCTTTAAAGGGAATCCTTTTAAATGAAGACAAGCGTGTGCTAATGTTTGCTTTTAAAGTAATTTAGTATCGAGAAATAAAATTTTATTTCGATCATATACTAATTTTACACTCAAGTTAAATGTTCATCTATTGAAACATGGAGCATTGTAGAAAAAATATTTGTGTTCCCATTTGACAAAGCATAGGAATCTGAGAGCGGAATTTAAAAGCATTTAATTTAACTGGAAACTGAAAATAACATGTTTGTACCCTAGTAATTTCTACTATTTGATATAACATTTATACATTAAATGAGATTTAAATTTGATAAATGAATGCACTAGTGCATTTTATAAAGGCATAGAATCATTAAAAATAAAGCCTTTCTATAAGTGGAATGAAGTTACCAACGTTTCAAAATTACAAGAGTTGTTTGCCTTTCGTCTGAACTCTGTTATTTTACAGATGGACAAATTTGGCACTTTTTTTCGGGCGATTCTACGGGATAATATTAGTTTGAAGTATATATTAATTTGCTTTTAAAACCATGCCTAATTTTCTTTTTGAATAATAATTCCATTTGCATTCTTGCTCTGAATAGACTTTGTGTGGGTTCTAATATGGGGAAGATTAATAAGTTTTGGATCGAAATAAAACGTGTACAGAATATAATGAATAGAAATAAAACAGAAAATCACTCTATACATTTTGTATATGTATAGCCTGATACGCTATGAAGCAATATATGAATATTGCTTAACATGATCAACATCTGTAAAACAAGGCTTTTGCATAATTGTTATTGAAAATTCTATACCGCTTTATTTTGAAATGATACGATTCCTCGATGTTTCTGTTGAGTTTCTTTTAATCTGGTCTTCTTTCCCTGTCTACTATTTTTCCTTCCGAATGACTGATTCACGTTCATAGGTTGCATTAAAAAGATCCTATCCTTTGCATTGTATAAGTCGGAGAGGAGAATTCTTTAGAAGCTAATTTTAAAAAAATTATATTAAAAATTAGATTTTTTAACATAAATTATTTACTAATAAATAGAAATTCGGACAATTCAGGACGTTAAATTCGAATAAGGGACGGTTTTTCAATTTGAGACGATTTTTTTAAGGGGAGACCGATTCGAAAATCGGACCTCTCAGGCTAATCCAAGACGTTTGGTCACTTCCTATATGACAAAAGTTGGAAAGGAGAATTCACCTTTGAACTATTTTAACTTTTAAAAAGCAAAATCTTTTTCAATACGAGTTATTTACTTATAAGTAAAATCCAGGACATTTAACTTCGGGGCAATTTTTCTATCCGATATACACCTTCGAAATGCAGGACAATCCTGACTAATCCTGGACGTCTAATCATCTTATTTAATCCCATGCAGAGCAGTGATAGGTATAATTATCTCTCATAATTTCCCCCATTAATTCAAAATTTGAACAATTTTAAGAAATGCGTTTAGTTCTCATTCATAAATTGACTTGTTTTACTATCAACTGACATATTTTCGAGGGAAAAGTGTGTAATTTACTGATTATTGCATTTTAACCACGTGGGTATCATGTTTATAAGAGAAAAAGTGTTCTTTATTGTGAAATAAGCTGTATAATGTAAGCAATGTAAAAATATATTTAGCTTAAATTTTTTAAAGAAATCTGTTACTTTGAGGTTCATTTTTGAAAAATGCGTGGCTTCTGTATGCAATTTTGATATTTATACGACATAAGTTGCAAGCATGAATCTTGTGATATTTTTCTTCATTTAAACATCTACACATTTATTTAAAGTAGATGTTAAAAATTATTTTTCATACTTATCTTAATAATACTTATATCTTAATTATATCTTAATACTTATACTTATTTATACAGAACTGCATAGATAATATTAATTGAATGATGTAAATGTTGATAAATTTTTAATACATCATGGAAAAACTATCTGAAAATTGAATAATAATTCGCTGAAATTCCGACCTGTCTAATGCGGTCATCTCGTACCTTACAATAAATAAATTCTTACTAGCAATTTTAAATTGAAGTGTCTCGCCTTCATTCTAACTAAAAAGTAATTAAAACTACACAAAAAATTCCTCTTGCAAACACTAATCAAAATGCATACCTCCCCCCTCATAGCTGAGGGGGGAATCTTCCCTCTCTCATTACTACACGAGCAGCATTTTACTTTAGGGAAATCTAATGAGAATTGATACGTAAGACAAGAACAGCACGTTAACTCCTAACAATCAACTTAAGTAGTCCGCACAACGGGACCTCAAAAGAAACCGCTCGGAAAATGCAATCTACGAACGGCTGTTTGGGTCCCCATAGCTTCTATAAAAGACTTCGTGAAAGGAAATCAATTTCAAGAGCTGTCTCCCGAGTCTATCATTCTGGCAGCTTGGCGCAAGGTTTTATTAATGACCCAAAGATGCGGCTTGGGGGGGAGGGGGAGAGTTTCTCTAAGATGCTGCTGCTGTAGCAACGCCACACCGGTATCTCCCCGATTCCTTCTCCTTTTCTTAGTCATGATAGAGCGTGGCACGAGGCTGTAAGTAATGAGATGAAGCCAGTGACGGCTTGTCCGCTGGGACTGCAAAGCAGCAGCACCTCCTGCGATTTTTTTGAAAAAATTATCCCTTTTTATGGTAGATATTTCATAAGTTGTAAGTAATATGTGCCCTCTGTTAAGAAAGGAAGAAATGAGATGGATTCTGCGCATGCGCATTCTTTTTTTTTTCTATAAGGAAGTTTTAATAAATTAGGACGATGCAACATCGCATCGGTGCTTCAGAGGTCATCTACAATGTGGGAGTCTCGCGTTTGTTGCGCGACCAATCCAGGACATGCTTAGTTTTGACAATGATATGATTATTTGCTGTAATAACGCCACACCGTGTCTGCTCGATTCCTCTTCCTTTTTGAGTCATGATGGAGTGTGGTACGAGGTTGTAAGCAATGAGATGAAGCCAGTGGCGTCTTGGAATGCAAAGCAGCAGCACCCTCTGCGATTATTTCAAAACACTTTTCGTTTTGGTTGTGGATACTTCGTAATTTATAAGTAATAGGTCATTCTGTTAACCCTCCGTTAGTCTTAATATATAATAGATACGCACTAAAGTGCGATATAATTGTTTTCAAGCAATAACTCTCAAATGTGGCACTAAATAAAATTTCAATTCCAACTCTAGAAAATGAAAACTGATTTTAAATAATTCTAATTTTTTATTTCGACAACTACTTAAAAAAATTTTACATTTCGATTTTGTATATTTTTACAGATTGAGTATAAATGGTTTAGTTCAATGGCAGCATGGCCAAAAGTGGCTTTAATGCCAAAGATCTCAAACTCAAACCATCTATTCAAATTTCAACCAAACATATCGCGCCGTCGGATGTAACGTCAGTTGAAAATGTTTCGTTTATGTACACTGCGTCGGAAAAAATGCAAAGTATTCCATAGGAGCACCGTGATAACTTGAAATTCCTCTTTAAACTTAGGAAATCCATGGAAAAGCTTATTCGCTGTTGCTACAAGTGTACGGAGATGAGGTGTCTATCGTGTACGTAAGTTTTTGACAAGTTTAAAAAGGTTTAAAGAAGCTCGAGAAGAAAGTGATGACGAACTCACGCCCTTGGCTGATGAAGTTCAATTAAGTGTTTTCGACGTCAGAAGGAATGTCAAACTATTAACCAAAAATATTAGACAAGTGTCTTTATTACTCTACGTGAAACAGGTACAGAGAAATTGACATGATCTTTGGAGAAACAAATCGTTACTTCTTCACTAGGACAGTGCCTTAGCCCACAATTTAGTCGAGACATTTTTCGGCCAAGCCCAGGATCCGCTTCATTGAACACTAACCCTATTAACCTGATCTTGTCCCATGCGATTTTTTTTTCATTCTCCATGGCCAAATCAGCGCTAAAAAGAACTATATTTGAGATTGTAGATACGGTGAAAACAAAAGCGACGGAGGTGATGAAAGGGCTTTCAGGAAATTACCTCAAGCACTGCTTCGAAGAGTGGAAACACCGTATGGAGCGGTGTGGGATTTGAGGAAGGCGAAGTTCTAAATCTGTAGCATCAAATTCTTTCCGTAGGCGTGGGGAGAAAGTTTGGAAATTGGAGTACCGGCTCCAAGCGTCGTCCTATTCATCTTGTTCACAACTTAAGTCGTTTTCCAAATAAAACCAGTTGTTATCCGATATTCCGTCTTCAAATAACAGTAGATAAAAATGGGATGCTATTCAAATGAACTTGAGATAATTCGAAGGAGGTAAAGTTTTTCAATGACGTTATAAGAAGTTACATTTACAGTAAAGAAATATTTCTGGTGTCTCGTTTCTCGGTTGTCTTATTTTGCAAACATTCCTCCAATTTGTAAAACAAAGAGTAATATTTTCATTGTTTTGTGAAGATACATAAAAAACTGTCTTCAATTCAAAAATGTAGCAATTATACAACTGTATTAATAATTAATAAATTATTCCAAATTAACTGACAAAAAGTGAGAATCGTAATGATGCATGTATGAATCAATCTCCAGAATAGGGTTAGGGTTTGCACAATCGAATTTTTTTACTCGCTGTATTAATGTTTCGAATATTGTTTTCGTGTTCCGTTTCCCCTTATAATTTACACTCGGAAAATTTAAACACTAAACATAAATAACACAGTAACAAGGCTAAAATCCGTTCCAAGAACACACAAGTTTAGTTTTGATTTACTGTCTCCTGTGTAGTCATTAGTTCCAGACCATAAAATAAAAATAATTGAAAAGATTTAGTAAAACAAGCTTGAAATAAAGCGTGGGCTTTTCAATAACACTGAATTGATGAAACGTGCTAAATTCCCAGACTTTTGACCAAGTTATTTATTTACTGTATATAAACTACGATACTACAAACTGACTAAATATTCCAAAAGAAAATTTTTCCGAAGTTTCCTGATGAAGCACAGTTATTAAACATCTGAGAGAAAATGTTCCGCGTCATAATAAAGGTTCTATGAAAATGTTCCAAATCATTTCAATCTTTCAGAAAGTCGAGCTAGTTTCTCTGAAAGGGTACCTGGATTTATTTTGTATCTGTTTACAGGAAACAAGAAAAATTTGGCGCTAGAGACAGAAGCCCGCGTAGGTTTTGATAATGGATGCCAAAGTTAAACACATTAAATCCCGCCTCCTTGATTATGCTTCGAAAGTTACCATGCATTCAATTAGTTCTTTACATATGCACACACAACACACTTTCAGTTTGTAAAGTCCTCCTAAGATTTTTCTGTTTTCTCTCAGACAGTTAGCAAACAAAGGTTAAAATGTTTCATTAGTAATTATGCGGATTGGCATTTTATTTCATTTCTATAAACTTTTATTTAACTTGATTTTTTTTATATTTGAGAAGAGGGAATTTAGTAATCGAGTTTACACTCACTTCCTCATGTACTAGAGCAGAGATTCCCAACCTGTGAGTTAGGGGTACGTGAAAGTGATCTTGGTAATGGCGGGGAAAAAAAGCATAAGAATATTCTAGAATTTCGTTTCCTGAAGTCCGTATGAAAAATGAAAGAGAAAATTATAAGAATCCGAAAGCCTATTCACGGAATAAGAAAAGGGATGAAGATTAATCTATAGTATTTGAGTAATTGTTAGATCCCATCATAATACGAAATTATTTCAATGTTGTTTTCATTCTGAGCAATACTATTTTAAAAATAGAATAAAATTTAAATTCAAAAACTAGTCCTACGAATTTTATAAAGTTCATTAGTCTTTTGACTCTTAAGATAACCTAAGCATTCGTTTTATTTTAAAAAAATCTTTTTGCTGAAGAATGGTTGGGGAATATAACAGTAAGGGGTATTCAAAAATAAAGACTTATCAGGGATAGGAGAATGCTGTACTAGAGTCCTGAAATTTTCTACAGTTTGTTCCCGATGGAAACTCAATATTTTGTTGTATTTGGAACTTAATTATCAGTTAATCGATTAATTTTAATTGCGTTTTGATTCCATTTGCGTGCCAAAAACTAGTTGCGCATTTAGAGAAATCTGGAGGGAAAAAATAAATGGTAAAATCTGAAGAAAAAAATTGACTGAAATATTCTGTAATATTTATAAAAATCAATTATAGAATATAATAAAGACTAAAAGTTAAAAAAATGTATAAAAAATATGAAGGTCGAAACAAAATCGTAAAAGCTCGACACGCTGAAAACAAGACTAGAAATGAAGCCACGATGGGAATTTTCTTTCAAAAGAAATAATCATACATTAACCCTCTGACTGTAATTTTTTAATCACTACTCAGATGCAATGTTTGCAAACTTGTTCAAATACGCTTGCGCTAAACCAGTTGTTATTTATATGCAAATCTTTATTAGTATAATATGATTCAACGCTATAAATGTAAAATAGACTTGCTTGCTTCCAACCAGCGGAAATCGCGGGACACACAATCAGAGGGTTAAATTAAAATGTACTAAGAATGTGATTAAAACTCCAATTTGCTTAAAGTATATCTATGAACTCTTCACACTTTTACGATTTTGTTTTGACTTCCATATTTTTGATTTTTAAAAATTCTATTTTTAGTAATACATTAATAAAAGCGGGCTTTTAAAAACTATTTTTTTATTATTACGCTTTGTAAAAACTTAAAGTACCGAATTTAATCGCTTAAATCTAGTAAAAGAATAAAAAATTAAATTTTTACCCACTTATAGCCACATTAAATTTTATTTATGCTCTTTGTCAGTTACTCTGGAATTTCTGTGTAACATTTAAACAATCTTTCCTCGGCCATTGTGTTTTCTGACCATTTTAGTTGTTCATTTTTATCTCTTCACGATAAATAAGCATACCAAAGTTAAAATGTTTTCATTAAGCTTTTATCAATTGTTTTTATTATATCAGCTTACTACCTTTTTACCGCTCGCTAACTTGTTTGGCGTAGTAAGGCCCAATATTGCCTTTGTGTCGTAAACTCCAAATAAACACTTTGGAGCCTCCGTGAATGTCGTACTTAATCTTTCGACTTGAATGGGTGGAAAAAACCCCGTCTTGGGACAAATGGTATAACCAAGCCTTCTCGTGAATGCCCAACTTCAGTTAAAGTAGACGTGCTTTTGTCTAAGATTGAAGTGGAAGCAAATCGTTTATAATTAAAAATGAAGTGGCGTTAAAAATGTTTAAAAATTCTAAATCATTGCATATGAATAGGTCAGACCTTCATAAACTTTTCCTTCTCGCGACCAATTCTGGACGAAAAAACTTTTGAGACTCAAAATCAGAAAACGTATAATTATTTTAATTAAGGATAAATAAGCCAAAATTCGTTAAGATTTCAATGAAATGTTTCAAACTATATTTTTCTTAACCCATTAAAGCCCAACTCGTATTTTTTTGTATAATATTTTATATACTTATATTACCATTGGTGAAATCAATTGGAAAATTACTATCCTGCCTGAAAAATTTATGTTTTAATGGCCTCCTACCCCACTACCCGGTTTTACCCCACTCTCCCAAAACTTTTATACCCAAAGACAAGCTCATTTTGGAGCGCATAGCGTTGATTTATTTGACATCTTAGGGGACAATCTTCTTGTCAATGTTTTTTAAAGGAAATTCAACTAATTAAAATGATTTAGTTTTAACAGTTAAAATATTTAAAAAAATTTTATATGCTATTTAAAAACGAGCGTTTGGCGTAGTACGGCCCTTGTGCCATTAAGCCAAACCAAATACCCACTCTCCTCTACGTATATATTTCACTTGATACTGCAAGTGACGATAGTGAATGAATTATAAGATGAAATGCTTTCAAATAAAAATGAAATGTTTATTTCATGCATATTTTTTATAATTAAATCATAAGATATGCATGATCACCGTAAAGAGATTAAGAAACGTTTGATAGGACTTAGATGGTGGGCCGCGAAAATGCTTACAGGTTTGGAAGCTTCCCATAATTGATTGGAAGATAACCGGATCGTTGCTTACACTGTCCCACATGACTGCTTGTGCCAACTCCTGACAGCTAAATTATAACTTACACATTTGCGATCTATACGAATCCAAAGGCCGATGCTTTTTTTTGGTCAAAAGGATGTTTGTCCTCTGTTGCGTAACATAACACATATTGACCGATTGATGCGTTGATTAACGTCAAATTAATGTCTGAAAAACTGAGCTCGTGATTTTACGAATATGTATTCATGATACTGGTCGTTTTGAATTGAGGATGAACTCCCATATTTATCCTGCAGAAGATTTACAATTATTTTTCATTTAAGATCTAATCTTAGCGTTCTGTTGTCTCCGCTAAGGCGACATGAATTGCATGCATACTTTATCTTCAAAACACACATGATGCAATTTTTATTCAAACAATTTAGTCGGTATTTTACCGAGACCGTTATTGCTTGTTTTGGTTAATAATAAAAGTAATTGCGTAGTCTTTTAAGGAATTTAATCTGTGCATGTGACATGCAAAGTACAACATGCATTTAATTATTTTTGGAGAGCAAAGGCTTATCAGGCAAATATCATGCTTATTCCCTTAAGTTGTGGAGTAAACTCGTGTGACATCAAGCTCACGTATTGTCAAACACTTGTCTTATGCTGTGCTGTGACGTCCCGTCCTTATTCCATCTGTAAAGCAGGCCATTCACCGCTGTTCCAAACTGGAATTTTTGGAACAAGGAAATGAAAAACCTGTCGTCAAGGTCGAAAACCTATGAAATTTGGAACAAATGGATTCGAAGTGGTGGAATTCAAAAGAACTCAAATCCCAAACTCCATCCACCGATTCCAATTTAGGACCTCGATGCGAGGCTAGCGGGAAAACAATAGTTCTGCTTAGATTGGAACCTCGTGTCGAGGCTAGAAATGAAACTCGAAATCTCCCGTGTGAATGGCAGGAATTCTGCGACTTTGAACCTTGTCTCAAAACAAACTTTGGAATATCCGTGAATGCTTTGCCTAACTTTTCGACTAAAATGGGTGGGCGAAAGCTGGTTTTCGGACAAATGGCATATCTCTGCCCTCTCGTGAATGCCCAGCTTAAGATGCACGGTGGATTTCAAATGTAAATTAGAGTGGCACATTTGTCGTGTATCACGTGAGCATGAATTTGGCTCAATTGGCTGCGCATAATTCTTCCTTAAATGTCCATGGACGGATATGCCCGAGTCTTAATTATTTCATGCATGCCCGTGTAATTTTCTTATGTTAAGATAGTTTTCTCCCACAGGGTTCACCCCAAATGAGGAAATGAGATGCTGCTGTATATGCAAGCTTTATCCTTGATCCCTAGGTGGGAACAAAAATGGTGTGAGGTTGAATTACCTCCACGGCGATGACGGGTGGTACCTCGGTCTGAGCGGTCCTCATATGTGCCGCTCGTAATATGGGCTGTAATGCGTCAGCCGTAATGCCTGAATTTGCTATTCGCGGCCGCCGGGTCATTCAGTTCATCAGGGATGCCACGGCAGGGCGGCGGTAATTCCTTTCAGGTTATGTTCAGATTTCCGATCAATAATATAAAATATTGGCATAATATAAAATACTAATCCTTCTCTGACAAAAATACCTACTACACAATAAAAGTATTTATATTGCACGGAATTGGTTGTTTTCACTATTGTATAGAATAAACTTGAACGATGAGTACGGTTCTTTGTTTTTATAATAAAATAAGCGCGAAAACCCAAGATTAATATTGAAATTAGTTTTGCACTGTACAGTTTTCGTAATAAGGGCGAAATCAATGCTCGATTTCCTTCCAAACTGAAATATTCAGACAAAACTTTTCATTACAACAGTCACAAAGAGCTAATTATAAAGTTTTAATGGAATCTTGTCTGACCACAATTCTTCTAAGAATCCCAAATTGAATTCTGAGACAAAAATCAATGATTTCTGTACCGTAAGTCAGTCAGAAACTAAATTAAAAACTTGCGGAGGATAAATTTAAGTATTGACTGCCTACTGCGTGAATAACCGTAAATCAAACAGCAATTAAATGTCAAATAAGTCGGAGATTTTCGTCTAGAACCTCCAAGAGAATTAATGCAAGTTGACGGCGAAAGGTTAGAGGTATTATGGATTTGTGGTTTATATACAGCCTGGATTCGACTGATCGATATTTTAATATTTGCCGTAACATCACTTAATTAAATAATTTCTAAAGCACACCTCAGTAATTAAACGCAAAAGTACAAACTATTCTTTCTTAGGAAAGATTACGGAATTCCTCAGATGTGAATATTGTCGGGTATTTAATTAAGAAAGGATTTTAAGATGAATACGGAACGAATAAGCGCTATATTTTGTAGAACTGTGAAATTATTTTGAATGATCAAGAATTAGATTTCTATGGGATCATAATCATGGAAATCTACCCCAAAATTAAGACGGTATTACTCAGAATTGGGAGGCCCATTCCAAAATGTCTCGGTTAGCTTCGAAATCAACTTGTTTTCGCATGTCTATTCTCGAGTAACAAATAAGAAACATTTTCTAAGTTTGAATAGTAGTAAGAAAGGGAAACAAACATAACACTTAAATGCCCTATTTTTTTAAAAAAATTGATTTTAAAATGTTTTCTGACTTTCATTTCTTAATTTCTTATATAAAACATGGGAAAATATTTTTAAAAAATACCGTTTTGTTTCAAGTATGGTTTACGGCTAAAAACCCGTTTCTTATCAATCGGCAACACTTGGCTTTAGTTGCAAAAAAATATCCTTGATAAAATTCAGTAATATTAGACAGATGGATTTTAAGAACTAATAAGGATAAGGAATTTCCTTCAACATTGTAGAATAAAATATGGTATTCTCAAAGCAAAAAAGATTCAGCCGTAAGTGAAAAATATCAATATATTTTTATTTTCTAATCGGCACTCAAGCTGCCATCCATATGTTGTAAATTGATTTAATGACATTTTCAGTATATATCCAATTGGCAACAGCAGGTATTAGAGCTTCAGTCTTACTATCAATATTTTAGAAGACAAAATTGGATATATTGTTTATAGGCAACACAGGGCATTTAAGGGTTAAACATAAGACTCGAATAGTAATGCATTTTGTGATGGTCTTTCATAGCACAATTATGATTCCAAATCTTTAAATTACTTCGGACGAATAAAAAGCCTGGCTCTTTCCTGAAAATAAGAAAAATGCAGATTTGTTCATTATAATCCCAAAAAATGGCTACTCCTGGAAAGTGAGTTCTGGAAAGAGCAACTACATATACATAGATAAAATAAAACTGTTATTTTACAGAATAACTCTTGTCTTTAAACCTACTGATAAAAACGGAAGATAACACACTAACGGTGACACAATTTTTTCGCCTTAGGATAAAAGAGTCACCAAAGAATAGATGGCTTGATCATTCTATTTTACTCTCAGCTCCAAGCCAAATGTTACTTTCAACTGCAGATTCTTCTTTCTAGCCGAACTTGCAAGCAAAATTTATCGATATCTTTCCGATAAGAAAAGTTTAGAAAGACTTTCACGTCTACCCCATTATAACGCTATTAGTGGTTACGTCACTATATCCAGTACATTCGAAAGAAAGTATTTGTGAAAGAAGTCGGTAATTTTAAGATTTTGTAATTATTATGATGAAATACATTGATTTATGCTCTTTCGTATACAAAGTATAGAAAGAGAATATTTTTAATTTAACATCCACCTCACCCAGCCTATCCAAAAGGGTATAAAGAGTATTATAATCCTCTAATTCGACCTCGAGATTTTGATGTATTTCCACGTTTTAGACCTGTGGTGTCTTGGCCTATGTGCGACCATATAAATGCAAAGCTTAGGTAGACCTAAGTATTTTTTATTTTACACGGCTATAATTTAAAGAACAATTCTTGCATAGCAATCTGGCCTAAATATTTATATACAGAGTTCGTTCATCACAGTCCTCGGACGTTAAAGTTCAAAGGAGTCGTAGTTCAACGAGAGACGTAAATCAATGTAGGTTGGAAAGTTTCCTCCTATCAGCGTGATAGTTTAAGTACGAGGCTACAAGGCATGCTCGCAATTCGATGAGCCGAGATTTCAGAATAAGTCCGATTTCTCAGTGTTCGTTGTCCAAGTCCGAATTAATTCGGGACTTTAAATCCGAGCTGATCACACAGCTCTTTCTGCGCTCCGGAGTCTGAAACCACGTTCGAGACTCCTCAATCGGTTCTTCACCGCTCTCCTGTTTGCAACTCAACATTCCGTTTTTAGCCCCTACCTCAAGGGGTGGAGCTCCGCCTTCCTTTCACTCCACTGGACAACCGTCTTCCTGGTCGACCAACGACTAAAGTTCCATATTCCCAATGGTCAACTCCGACCGTGGGAAGGTTCTTGAGTTTTCTCACCACCGGAGCTATACAGGTGTGACATGAAAGAGCACCGCTAATCTCCTCAAAGTCGATCCAATGCGCTCTCTGACAGATATTCATTCCTCTGCATTGTAATCGCTTTCCGCGTGAAGCTATTACCCTCGCGAACGTCTCCTTAATGACCACCAGGTGCAGCTGGCCTGCGGTCTGAGGCTGACATGAAAGATACTGGACTCTTTTTCTCGTGGGAACTGTGCTTGTGGGAAGGGAAAACATCACAGACCTCTCTGCGTTCGGAAACCCATTTTCGGAGTTATTGCTGTCTGCTTGTCTGTGTTCAAGACACCATAAAAATGGAGTGGACTAGACAAGTGGAATTTGGAATATGGTCTTTACCCCAAAAATTTAGATTTGTGGACGAAATACGCCCGTAGGAAATCTGTGAATATGATAGCTTAAAAACGAAATGGATGAAATGCGACATATTTTATCACTGGATTTGTATCAAATCTTGAACTAGTCGATGGGTCTGTCTGTCCCTGTAATGTGAACGCGATAACTCAAAAATGCAACGAGCTAGATAAATGAAATTTGGTATGTAGTTTTGACATTAAAAAATAGATCTATACCCGCTTTCTACGCCACTGGAAACAGATGCCAGTTTTAGGGGGCGTCATGGAGTCGAAACATAACTGCGTTAATGCTATTTTTAAAGCAAAATATGGAAGGCATAAAAATAGTACCATACTCCTGGCGCCATTTACACTTGTTAATACATTGATGACGACTGGGATAAAAAAAGTACAATTTTTCGGGTGCCACTTACTATCGCTGCGCCACTGGCCATGGTGACAAAACGTAAATGAGTTTGTCATTTTTTTTGAGAAAAATACGATGATGGCCGTTTCCACAAGCTAACTCGCTGATGATGACGGGGGAGGGGAATGGCACTATGACCTGGGCGCCACTTACCCTCGCTACGCCACTGTCTATATCAAATTTTGAACCCAATTGGTCAAATTGAAGAGTCCCAAAAAACGCATTATCAATTCCTCGCATTATCAGCCCCTCACTATACAATGGTGACGAACATAAAACGCCCATATTGTTTAAGTACACGACAATGTCAATAGGTAAACATTCCCAATGGTTTACCGTATTATAAAATGTGAACTAAAGTAGGAAATTTTGGTAAACTGGGTACTGTTCGTTACAGAGAAACGCGACTACTGATCGTTTCAAAATGCCAAGACTAGCACTTTTGGACGATTTTACCCCGGAAAGAGGTGTCATGCAATGAGTAAGATGATCGCATTTCCGGAGTTCTTAGTTAGGTCATCCTAAGTAAAGTGTAAACATCTCCCCTTCTATTTTTCACTTCATCCCATTTTGGTGAAATCAACTCCGCCTGGAGCATGCGCAAAAGCGCGGAGGGTTTCCGAATCCGAGAATCATCAGTACCACGTTTGGACGATTTTACTCCGCAGAGGGGTGATACGCAGTGAGTAAGAAGAGTTTTTTTTGGGAATTCTTTGTTAGGCGGGTTTTTTAATTATTCTTTTTCGATACTGATATTCATTTTCGTTGTGAATTGTACCATTTTGTTTTAATTCGAAGCGGTCGTTTTTAATTGAATATTCGGTGTAAAAAGTCAACATCTCCTTCTCCATCTCATCCCAATTTTGGTAAAATCAAAGTTCACTGGCGCATGCGCATTGGCTAGGAGTGTTTCCGTATCTAAAAATGGACAGTAGTTCCCTAATTTGAGTATTGCATAATAAAGTTTTAAAAGTACTGTTTAAATGTTTTGTACGAAACTAGTAAAAATGGTGATAAATAGGAAAATTGATAGTAGTTTAAATTATAAAAATTGCCGCGTTTACAGGTTTACTGAATTGCACCAATTTAATGCTATTGTGTATGGTAAAATGTTTTTAAAGAATTAATGCGTAAGAATTTAAATGAAAATCATGTCAAAATAATTTTAAAAAATAATATGCAATCAATATCAAGTGGTACATAATGCTTATTTAAAGCATCATGTTAGAAGCCATATTTTAAAACTAATTTTGCAAAAGGAAATTTCAAAAACTGTCTATAAAACTGATTACCATTGCTGATATGCGGTCCTTTTCTGTGTTTGCGGACAAGTACGTATTTATTATAAAACATCAATATGTAATGTAAAAGAAAGACAACGTTATAAAGTGCGGTTAAGAATTCCGATATGTCTTCTGTATTTCATTTTTTCTTTACTGCGTTTGAAAAATACTTTAATTTTGTTTTTATAGTTAAAGTAACACTTCGATTAACCGCCACCGTGCTGACCGGGGCTGAGATGGATAACCGAATGGACGGATAACAGAAATCTCTTAATACACATTTACAGTACCGTGATTTCACTGTGAAAATAAAATCCTTTAAAAGTGAATAATACATGTTGTATTTCATTTTACAAAACAATCAATAGAAACTTCAATATAAGCGTAATAATGCACAGAAAGTGGAACCTACGCTTTTAGACCATAACGGATAATAGAAACTGACGATTAAACGAGTAACGGCTAATCGTTTACTTTAATTCAGCATTAAGTAATTTCATAAAAAGGCATAAGCATGTATAAATACCGCGAAAGACCATTCTACAAATCAGAAAAACGAAAGTCGCAGAACAAGGGTAACTTCAGTGCACACAGGTTTGGCCACCGCCATACGTAATTAAAATTGAACAACTTCCGAAGTGAAAACTGTTTATTTTCCCCCTCGTACGGGAGGCGCCTTGCCTGAATTAATTACTTTTTAATTTTTTTTCAAACAAGCATACAGTTTGTTTACACAGCGACTCTTCCAATTTTCCAAGCTCGCCAAGTAGGTCTGGAACTTAAACACGCTATCAACGAATTGGTTGAGATTCTTGGACCGATGCCATCCTTAAAGCGAGAAAAAGAATGTTCCCTACACAAGCTGAATAAAATCTTAAGGAGGCATGGAAAAAATAAGTCACGAAAGAAAACTTTCAATACGACATTCGCCAAAAGCTTAATTTAATAATTCATTACTTCCTTCCACTAATCGGTTAAGCTTTAAAAAAATCCGTCACCCTGTGATAATCTTTCGACAGTGAGGAACGAGAAAAGCTTTTTCCTTCGAGGCAGATTTTCGCTTTTTATGCCATTAGTTGGAGTAGAGATTTTCTTTCAAGAAATAGTTGAGTTTGAAATAAGGCTTTTCAACTACAGTCTTTTTGATAGTTTGAAGTTAGTATAGATTTCTGATCTTTGCAGCATATTTAAAATCTTTGAAGATCTTTCCATTCTATGTACAGTATGTCCTAAAAATTGTGTGCACAATTTGATTAATTATTACATCAGCAATTAATCAAGTATATAATCAGTATGTCTGAACTCTAATTAGTTTAATCCTCTCGCGGGATACATATGTCCCGAAAGAATTTTAACCCCTAAATGCCCAGTGTTGCCTTTAAGCAACATATCCAATTTTGTCTTCTAAAATCTTGAGAATAAGACTGAAGCTCTCATCCTGTAGTTGCCAATAGGATACATATTGAAAATTTTATTAAAGCAATATACAACATATGGATGGCAACCTGGGTTTTGATTAAAAAATAAACTGATGTTCTTCACTTGGGGCTGCATCTCTTTTACTTTGTTCATACGCTTGAGAATACCATATTTTATTCTACAACATTGAAGAAAATTCCTTATCCGTATTATTAGTCATCCAAATTTATTTGTGTTAAGTATTATAGAATTCTAGCAAGGAATTTTTTTCCAACTAAAGCTCAGTGTTGCCGATTGGTAACAAACTGTTTTATAGCCATAAACCATATTTAAAACAAAATAGGATATATGAAGAATTTTTCCCATGTTTTATTCAAGAAATGCAAGTCAAACCTTTTTAAATCGATTTTTTTAAAAAACGGGCTTTTAAGGGTTAAAAAATACATTTATGGCAATAATATTTCTTGGGCTAGTGGAGGTATTTCCCATCGGGCCTGCCAAGTTTTGAGAAGGAGTTTTCATTTAAGGCACATGTCTTTACCATAGGTTGCTGAATTGCGGTTTTTTTAAGTATTGCATCGGCTTATTTGATGGCTAACGAGTGTGTGTGCTTTGTTTTCGGAAAATATCGTGTAATTTCAATAAAATTTTGATTTATAAATCTAAATTGCAAAACTTTTATTTTTTATTAACAAAATAATTCAATAAAGAATACTAGGACACATACGTATGTTCCAGTGGTCACGACGGATGGGAGATATATGCCCCGGTCCTAAACCAGGGGATATATTTTCCCCTGAAAATAAAACCTTTGTTTTGGTATTCTAGTGTCCCCTACTTATTGTACATGCTACTAATATTGACAACAATATTACTAATCGGTAATATTGTTGTGGCGTTAAAAAACGTTTTTTAAAAAGTCGTCGCTCAAAGGTTAGAAAAATGAAGAACTTTATTAGTAATCGGATGTTGACTCTTATTGTTCAGGGACTGCTGATAAAACCATGCAACGGATTTTCAAATGGCGCTAAGCATGTTATTTAGCATTAGGGCGCATTCGTGGGTGCTTTTAACTCATTGATTGTAGCTGGACTTGTCCTGTAAATGTATGTTTCATGCATCCCCTCAATAAGAGATCCAGATTAAGGTTAGATCTGCAGATCTTTGGCGGAGACCAATGATCATCCTTCGTCCTAACCGTTTGCTTACCAGAATTCCAAGATAGGCCCAGAGGCTGCAGTGGCTAAGTGGTGAGGTGTCGGCCTCGGGGCCCTAGGGTTCCAAACCCGATTCCACTGATTCGTCGTGTATTGACCTGTTGCACATTAAATCGTACGTAGGTGGTCAAACTTCCTCCCACTAGTGTGATGCGGAAGTTCAGAGAGGGGATTGCCAGGTCAGGTGTCATCTGACCGTGGTTCAAAATTACGAGGTCCGTCCCAAATTAACCCTCGTGTTGCTTCAAAACGGGACGTTAATATAACTAAACTAAATCCTAGATAGGCCCTCCCGTCGCGCTTGTAACGAACAGGTGCTCCATTCCGCTGTAAGTACCGAGACATTCTGAAACATCTCTTGAGTGCATTTATAATATCTCTATCTTCAAATATTTCATGAGGAATTTTGATTGCTGCATCGGATTGATTCAAAATTTTGAGGAGTTTGAGTACTCATTGTTTAGAGACGGATACTCTATTTACTCCTTTTCCTGCCATATCATCGCTTAATCCTCTGAAATTTCTTACCAACGCTGAAGCCACGATACTTTAATAAGTTACTACTACCGATTGGCGTTTTTTGGCTTCGTACCGACATATATTCCGGAATAAAATCATATGATTGCCTTTACTTGCGATAATAAACTTGGTGTTCCTGTTGGTAAATGTTTCGAAAAAATCATGCATTAAAATGATAATAAGCAAGTTTCTATATTGAAAGACTTTCCATCTAGAATAATATTTCCACTATCTTACCTAGGGCAACTTCTCGGTTATAGCATGCAATTGGAGGACAGTATTATAGCGTTCCATATGAAGAATAATTTTTTTTTGCAAATATATTTTAACTTATTCGCAAACGTTGAACATAATTAGCGATTAAAAATAAACCGAGATTTTTTATAGAAAGGAAAAAGA
Organism: Araneus ventricosus; assembly: GCA_013235015.1. Lineage (NCBI taxonomy): Eukaryota > Metazoa > Arthropoda > Arachnida > Araneae > Araneidae > Araneus > Araneus ventricosus. The sequence continues at coordinate 47,855 of BGPR01003579.1, forward strand.
AATCACACTTGATTGAAGGGGTCTAACACGTTGCAAAATAGTCTTTTTCCAAGTACTGGGAAACGAATTTCTTATCCTTCTTAAGGGTTAAAGGTTTCAACTCAGCATATAAAATGTTCCTATTAAACTGACTGAAAAGCGAGAGCATGATTTTGTATGACTTTTGCAATTTTACGTTTTTTTCGTACTTGTATTTTAATCGACAACATCTAAATTTGGGGGACAAGGTTTTCATGCTTCTATTTTTCGATTTCGTAGGAGAGAGTCGAAGAATTTGGGCCGGTATCATAACTTCAATTCTATTAATCATATGAGAGTGAAATAGGCAAATTATGCTGTAACAATGTAAATGGGATGTATGAAATCATTTTTAAGAGAAAGCGCTACGTGGTTACAATTAAAGAACAAGTGTTTAGATTTAAGTACCATCCATTAATTATTTTAACAAAAGACAAAAAGCCCTTACGCTGTTTTAAAGTAAGTAGAAAAACATGCTATTCTATCCTCGCATAAGAAATTTGTTTGATTAGAATTTACAGCAATAATTTTATTAAAATAGTTTTAAAAGATAAGGTCAGGGGAATTTTTTTGTTGATCAGAAGTTGCCAAGATTGGACCACAAACAGTTTCCTAAATTGAACTGTTTAAATCAGTGGGATTATTATTTTAAACTACAGGAATAGTTCAGGAAGCAGTTATCGCAACTAGTAGTCCTTATAAATTGGAACAAGTCAAAGCAAAAAAAAGACGCTGATGCCTAATAAATTTTGAATAAAAAAGAATAAAAACTATGGATACGTACCATTTATATCATTTCTGAGGAAACAAAAGGAGAAGAACTGCTATAGTGCATAAAATGTATTGTGTATTATTGTGACTGTGATAATAAAAAAAATATTTTTGAACTATCAATTTCTGTAAATAAATTTAAAGCAATCTGGAAAAAGGATTTCCTTGATTGAGCCGATGATACGATTTTTAAGCTATTTTTTCCTACTATAAAGTGCATTTCATAAAATTAATTACATTGTCTTGAAGATAATTACAAAAAATCGTACCACTTTTTTCCATTAAAATTGCTTCTATATCACTGTGCATTAAAAAATGTCCAGGTGGTCCAAATTCGGAGTCTCTCCGCTTTATACCTAAAATGAACTGCATTTTATGCATGAACTGCAATTTCTTACATTAGACAGAATACAATTAGATCCGTATTGATATGCTTAGCTGTCAATCTATTCAGGTAAATTAAGTTTTTAAAAATGAAAATCCTAAATCATTTTTAACATACCGATGCCTTGTTTCCAAGACTTCAAAAAAAATAAAAATTATGAATCCAACTCCTCCTATTGTAATAAATGAGTATTTTTAGTCGTTGGAATACAAAAAAGGGGTTATTGATGGATTGAAGTCTGTATAAAGTGTTGCTGGGTTTCATGCATCATATTTTTGACAGTCTCAATTGATTACATTGGACACGTCATGTATCTTACTCCGATTAACAGATCGCAGAGCTATGTTTTGGAAGTTCATTGTAAAGGATGAAGAATCTTTTTTTCACCCATTTTTAACTTCAGAAGTCTTTTTTTCGCCGTCATTTTGAATGGAGATACAGCTCTTCAAGGTCGAATAGGACACACATGGGTCTTCGAGCGGAAGTTTGGACGTTATTTATTGTTATAATCTAGCTTGCATATTATATGTTTTTACACCGAGTGAAAAAAGTAACATTTAATTATAGAATTTAATTCTTACAATGAAAATCTATATAAATAAAACTGAAACGCCAATTTTGTACTCTAGACATCCAAACTTCTGAATAGATTTTCTTCAAATTTACTCACAAAATACTATAAAGCATGTATAAGGAATGCTTTGGTAAAGGTTTCATGATAATTATCCCTCTGTGTAATTTTAAATCGCCATTTAGATGAAAAGTTCGCAAAAGTGTTCAAATACTATTGAGCCAAGTGACTTATAATTTATATGCAAAGTTTATTAGTATAATATGATCCAACGCTATAAAAGTACCAAGTAAACACATTAGCCTGTGAAAATCGCAGGATGCAGCAGAAAATAGGTTTGCTTCCAAACCGCGGAAATCGCGGGATATGCAGTCAGAGGGTTAATTAATTAGTTCATTTTTTATTAATTAAAAACTGTTTCCACTACGTATGCTCTTATGTTGACACAAGTAGAATGTTAAATAATGTAATAATTTTTTTAAATTAACCCTTAAAGGCTCAAAGTTGCCTTTAAGCAACATACCCAATTTTGTCTTCTTAAATATTGAGAAGACTGTAACTCTAATGCCAGTTGTTGCCAATAGGATACATACTGCAAATGTTATTAAGTCAATTTATAACAATACAGATGGCAGCTTGAGTGCTGATGAAAAATAAAAATAGATGGGTGTTTTTCCACTTGAGGCTGCATCTTTTTAGCTTTGTTTGTAAGCTTGAGAATACCATATTTTATTCTACAATGTTGAAGGAAATTCCTTATCCATATTATTAAAGTTCATCTGTGTTTGACATTATAGAATTTTATCAAGGAATTTTTTTTCTGAAATAAAGCACAGTGTTGTCAGTTGGTAACAAACTGATTTTTAGTCGTAAACCATACTTAAAACAAAATAGAATTTTTTAAAAGTATTTTCCCATGTTTTATTCAAGAAATAAAAGTCAGAAAACATTTTAAAATAATTTTAAAAAAAATCGGGCTTTCAAAGGTTAAAATGAAGATATCCGCTGAACCAAACCTTTTTAAAGGACCGCCAAAAGCTAATTTTCTTTATTATTTATAACTTTTTTAAAGAGTTATTTTAAATATAATCAAACATAATAAATGATATAAATTTAATTAATCTTTTCTACCACATAACCGTCAACAGCTGATATAAATATTTGTTATAAGCATTTCAAATTTTACTCACAAATACTGAAGAACGGTTTTAATGAAGGTTTTTGGGACAATTTATTGAATATTTAAATTTTCATTAGTAAAAAAATGAAAATTTTATCACGAGTAAGATTCATTTATTTCATACAAGTACAAGAAAAAAGCATAAAATTTTATTACAAACAAGTTTATTGTATTTTTCAAGCTCAATACTTTGAGTTATCCAAGCAATTCGAAAATTTTACTTTATACCGCAAAATCGCAGCTTTTCAAATCCAGCGGGAGTGGTCTCCCCTAAGCTTTCTCGTATACTCCCTAACACAGGTGGGAAAAAATAAGTTAAATAGCAGTAAAACTCCCCAAGCGGTCGTGACATTTTTTTGCGTCATACTATGGCAAAGAAAAACAAATATGCAATTTGGACGCCTTTTTTTTCAACCGAATGAAACGAAAATTGGACAGAGATCTACGATTACGATTAGAAGACCACATACCAAATTTCAATTATTTAAATCGCCAGAAGGTTTGCTCCCGTCTAAGACGGGATTTTAGCCTGCCAACAATATGTCGGATGTGATTGTCACAAATTTGCCAAGAAAATACCATGCACATTGGCAGAGTTATTAAGAAATTTTAAAATAACACGAAGAACAGAACCGATGAATCAAATGACACTTCGTTTTGTGTCAGTATCTTTACTTTTAACAATTACTTCGGTTTGCCCGAGTAAAAATAATGCAAAATCCACAAACAGCAAAAAATGCATTACCACATAAAAAGTCAAACAAACCGTAAATCCAATATGCAACTCCTTTCGAGAAAATGCTTTTTATGGCTATGATTCACCGGAATGAAAGCAAAAGGCGGATCAAAATTGAAACAAAAGCACTTCGAGGAGCAAACGGAATTAATCAACTATCGCTGACTCGTTCTAGCAGAATTTGGCAGTGAGCCAAGACAGAACGTATTACGGTAAAGAAACGCGCGAATCGGTCGGGCCTTTTTTGCGTCGTAGAATGGTGAAGACAGCGAATATGCAATTTGAACGCCTTTTTAAACCGATTGAAGCAAAAATTGGACGCAAATTTACAATGAAGGTTAGAAGGCCACATACCAAATTTCATTTACGTAAGTCATTTTGTTAAGGAGTCATTGTGTTTACAAGTATGCGATTATACAGATCGAGAGACAATCACCACTTTGACGGATTTGGCCCAAAATTTGATACGGACCTACATTCCTGATGATAAAATTGTGTACCAAATTTTATCCATCTAGCTATTTAAGTTATAGTGTTCACATGAGCGTGGACAGACATCCCGTCGTCGGATTCTGTCCAAACTTTGATAGAAACCTAGAAATTATGTGTTAAGATCACGTACCAAATTTCATCCCTCTAGCTCTAATAGTTTTTGAGTTGTATTTTTCAGAGCCACACAAACAGACATAATTCCAAAATTGTGTTTTTCGAACTCGGGGAGGTCTAAAACGTGGAGATTCATCAAAATCTCTAGTTCAAATTTTTGGACGATTACAATACTTTCTCTTTGTATACTTCGTATACGATAAAGTAAAAAGATTCACATCTAAAATCTTTCTCTCACTTGTTTAAGATTTCCTTAGTTATAATACATGCATATTCTTTGAAGTTTTCAATGTGAAGAGAAATCTACATCACCAGTTTCTCTTGACTCTTTAATCCCTTAACAGTGTAGTTTCTTGTACTATCTAATTAGATGACCCCCCTTCTGTTTTGCGATGCGTTGTCGTAAGGATTCAACTACATGTCCACAGAACACTTAATGGATTGCCGATAATTGTTATCGAGTTATAACGTCTATATGATTAACCTAATTTTAGCTTGTAAGGAGTGGCGGCTCTTCAACTCAGAAAGAAGGAGCGTTGCAAAAAAAAACCTTAATATAATATATTTAAAATAGAATTTTTTTAAAAAATTTCACTCCTATATAGCCCCACATTTTTAATTGCATTTTTCTCAATTGTATTTTAGAAAATTATCGTCTTATCTTTTTTCCCATGAGTGATTTAATAAAAGAAAACGAAATGCTTATTAAAGCAGATGAGTTTCCTTTGGGCAACGTGAAAGCAAAACCATAACCAAATAACAGCGAACGAGAAACAAGCGAGGAAAAATAAATCAAGAGCGCGATGGCTATTCTCGGGTGGGAGGGAGAAAGATGGAAGATCACACAGTTGGCCTTGCACCAAAGATCTGCAGCGTTTGCAGCCCGAGCCACAGGACGGAAATATTGATTTTCGTATTCCGAAGCGTCTCTTGGTTGTTTCGCAGTGAACGAATTTTGATGCTTGCGAGGGCTATGTGATGTCTCCCCTTTCCCACGACGGGCTGTCCAGGCCACACAAGTCGACGAATCGGAGGATGAAAGAACTCCCCGAGGGAACGACACAAGATGAGCGTAAGTGGGTCATAAATCTGCCAACCTTACGTAAGCCTACAAGGGCCAGTTTCTTTTAGCTTTCAGTAGCAAGACCTCTCGCGTTTAAGCCGACAAAGACCTCCGTTTAAGATTGACCACAAACAATCAACACCATGAAGGAAGGCACACGACTGCAGTTGGGCGATTTGTCCAGCTTGAGGATGAATCACCAGGAGGCAAGACAACAACCACTCCCCTGCCTTTTGAAGTTAAGGTGTTTAAAAGAGAGGAAAGAGGATAAAGAAAAAAAGAGATGGGAAAGGTGAACGAGCGGAGTGTTACCTCCGTCGTGTTTGTTTCTGAATCCGAGGTCCGGAAATCGGAACCGAGAACGACGAACAGGCGTTTTTTGACCCCTTGTGTAGCCGAAAGCATCTCTGCTGGAAAGGTGTCCCTTTGGTGGACCGTACCGTTCTTTATCGAGCGTTTGTTTAACCTCGATATTTTATACCGACCCTCGGTATTTCTCATAACTCGCCCTTAGTTATCTGTAGACTGCTGAACTCGCATAGTTTCACCGAACTCTAACGCTAGAACTATAATCTCTGAGTATTCTCACCGATTGTAACTTCGACGTAGCCAAGTTACACATTGTGTGTCTAACAGTGATATTAGACTGTATCTCATTGACTCTCGCGATTGATATCCGGGATTTGATTTATCTTTGACCTTAAATATGTATTTAACATAATGTAGATATACTGTAATCTAGTAAATTACTCAAGAAATTTAATTAAAATTATGATGCTGAAAATTTGTGACTTCAAGTCCGCTGATCCTTGGTCAAACTAGGCCACGACACTACAGCTGTTTCCGAGCAGCCCCGACTTGTGTGTCTCCTATTTATTGATGCATTTTCTGTCTTCTTTCTTCGTTTTACTTTTTTTACCCCTCCATTTTTGTTGCTGATCAAACTATTCAATGAAAATAGTCTAATAGGATTTAAAAAAACCAGGAAATACAAGCTTTTAAAATAATTTCAGGGGTGCTGCAGCTCTGTGGACCTAATGGATAAGCCGCCATTGCTTATAAGCTTAAAAATGACATAATTCGATGCACGATTGGAGTTCGGGCAAAACTATTAAGGGATTAATAGGCTATTTGTGAAGGCCCCTAACGTATGTCCTGCATACTATGTTGCTTGAGAACAACAATGCCAAATGAAGGTTTAATGTGCTTTAGAAGACTGTAAAAAATGTAAGTAGGATTATTCAATTAATCTGTACAAAATAAAAATATTAATAAAGGGAATTATAAATGTGGAAGAGTAAAAAATAATAGCAGACAACGATAATTAATTTGTGGTGTTTTGAGGCATTGGGGAATGATGCATTGGTATTAAATGAATTGCCAACCTTTGATCTTATTAAATTTTAACTTTAAAGCTACACTTTTATACTCCAACTTTTTAACCATTAGTCTGAAAATTTAATTAGTGTTTGCTAATGAAGATCTAATTACTGGATTTCTGAGAGTAACGGTAGTATGGCTTTTAATTATTGGATTTTATCTGTGTCCTATGAAGCCATCGTCCTTGACTTCACTCTTTGAACTAGTTGACTATTTCTAATTCGTGGTTTTCAAAAATTTTATGTTTGGATTATTTGCCACCGAATTCATTTGATGACATCTTTTCAAGTTTTTAAAGTTCTTTCCGAAATTATTTTCGTTTAAAATATATTTTGTTCATTTATCTAAATAGTTTGACAATGTTCAAAATGTATTTATATTTAAAATAAATTTGTCAAAAGTACAAAGTAATAAATCTGCTGACATTTTCAAAGCAGCATTATCCCACATATGCTATCTTATGGAAGTTTAAAAACTAAAATTCAAAACAACTGTGGTAAACTAATTACTTTAGATCGGAGGTTCCCAACCTGTGGTACGCGTACCCCTGGGGGCACGCGGGGGACCAGCAAGGGGAACACGAAAGTGACAGTGGTAATGGCGGAAAACACAAAATATAAGGATACTCTAGAATTTTTTCTCGCTTTCCTGTGAAAAGCGAAAGTGGCAATTGTACGACTCCGAAAGCTATTCACGAAGTAAGAAAAAGGAAGAAGCAAATTAAAATCTAGTAATTGAGTCATTGTTAGCTGTCTTCATAAGTTAACGCTAAATTATTTCATTTGTTTTCATTTGTTTTGATGTTGGCCTAATACTATTTTTAAAAAATGGAATTAAATGTAAAATCGAAAATCAATCCTACAAATTTTATTAAGTTCATTAGAGTCGTTTGACTCGTAAACTAACCTAAGGCCTTGGTGTTATTAATAAGATTTTTTTGTGCTGATCGATGTTTGGGAGGGAATATAACAGCAGGGGATACTCAAAAATAAAAAAGATTAATCAAGGGATATGCGAGTGAGAAAAGGGTTGGGAACTGCTGCTTTAGATGATCATATCTACTATTAAGCAGGGGCACAATTCTGACCAGACTTCGCATTGGGCATACCAGATTTACCCACCGTCATCTTTTGCTGGGTGAGCCAACTCCTACCTGCCCACACTATAGCTGTACTATGTCTTTAAAACACATCCTCATTTAATGTACACATTTTCAAATCCATCGTTTGCGTTTTTCTAACACGAGCTCACCTTCCTTAACCACAATGATTGGTCGGCACCCTCACATTTACATTTTTAAATTTTTAAAAATCACTGCTTTTTATCCACATATTTAAACAGCTTGTTCTGACTATTTTGCGTCTTGCTTATTTTTACCTTTGTCTCTGAAGAAGCATATGAAAGTTTAATTTTTCTGCATTTGACATTTATTGATTGTTTTTATACCATGGTCAAATACTGGCCCTTGGGCCAAAAACCCCAAAACAAACCAAACATACTATTAAGCTTTTGATTGAAATATTTTTGTAGAAGTTTTAATTCTACATCCGAATATCAGCTAATGAGTTTTTTGTTAGGGGTATTTTGTATTTGGTACAAAAACCATTATGTTAGTTAGAATGCGCCGAACAAGTATTTACTTTTCTCCAAGGTGAATTCGGGAAAAGATATATCGGGGAATTCTTGACTGTTTAACTCCTTAACTGGTTTGTTTTCTCAACTATTTAATTAGATAACACCTATTTTGTGAATGCGCTGTCATTTTAATTCAGTTGACATTCTAAAGGACAGCTGAAATATTCATGGATTCCACGTATTGAATTACAATGCCTATGAATGACTTTTAGTTTTTAAGTTTAAAATTGCGATAATTCGATGCAAAATGATATAATGATTTGTACGGACAAATTAGTTAAGGGGTTAGCATGTTCGTGTTGGCTCTGAAATTTTTATTTCTTGCCACCGGGCGGCAGCACTGAGAGTTCTTGACTTTATCGGGAGGCGCTAAACTGATGTGCAATACTTATGGCAACGATAACCATTTCTGATTTGCTTTCGTTCCCACTATTGCTGATTTGCTGTCATTCAGTTCGGTTTAGATAAGCAAACCGAAAAGACTAAGTATATTTGCAGGATGTAACTAAACTGTGCGAGTGAGTACTTAGAATAGTGTTGGAATCTATAAAAAAATGTATACCATCGGATGGAACCACTACAAAATTCAGAAACTTCTAAAAATTCATCTGCGCTAGTTCCATTTACAGTGCACTGTTGTCAGTCGATGATTTGCCATCAGATGGCAATCAGCAAAAGTGTGAACGAACCATGAACGAATCTAACAGACTACACATTTGGTGGTTTATGGTACCACCGGATGGGATATCCAAGTGTAAGACACCGGTGGTATACACTTGGATATCCCACCGGGCGTTACCATAAACCACCAAATGTGTAATTCGTTATACTCGTGGTGGACCTCTGGTATACGTCGGCGTGATCGTGTTAAATAAGTATTAAAGTTAATTGATTCGAGGTATTTATTGTCAGCATTTAATAACGAAATGTTACGTGAGTTCTAATTCTGAAAGAATTTTAACTAATAATACATGATTAATAAACTCTTGACTCATTTCAGAAATAGAATAATTTTCGAGAATTGTAATGGCAATCCTAAAGCAAGAGTTTTATACATAATAAACTACTACAAACATACAGCTAGGGTAACACTTTAAGGAAAAACTCCTTTTCAAAGAAAACAATTATCTAAATTCAAGAAATTTATTTTATAAAGATTTACAGCAAGTATTATTTTTCTCTTCATTTTTAAAAGAGAGTTGTTGGTTTTAAATTAAAAGCTACTTGTAAGTATAATTCTTTTTTAAAAAATGCGTCAGAATTCAAAGACTACGATTTCATTCACTGAAGCTGAAATTTTCATTGTCTCGTAGAGTCTAAAAAATATTTCTGCCCAATTCCTTTGTCTTACATAAACATTTTCATTTTTTTGTATTATGCAACATTTTTTAGAGGCTCTTTTTTAAATAAACGGTCTGTTAACTAGTATTTTGTATAAAAAATCCATAGTAAAAAAATTTTGTTCTGAATGTAAGTATCGATACTGAATGAACATCGTTCAAGAAATTCTATAAAAAAATATGCGAACAGAAAAATGAAGTAAAAAATAATTGCAGGTGAAAGGAAGAATAAATAAAACCGGAAATATCAAAATTAAGATTCAAAAAAGGAAATGAAAGATTTTTGTTCAGAGACAACAATTGCTGTTATGTTTATGCCAATTATATTGATTTATTCTCGAATGAAGTATTCTAAAACAAAACTGTTTTGAAATATATAAGATGACTAGCATTGTCTTATTTCACAATTTGCATGATATGTAAATGTAGCTCCATTATTATCATTTACGATTACAGATAACTCCGGTATGGCACGGTTGTTAGATTCCTCAAACATTTTAATTGGACGTTTTTCTGCAATTAGGAATCGATTGCCATCTTATGAAATTCGGACTGAAGAACCTCCGTATAAGCGGTCTGGTGCACTTTAAATCCGTCGGGGTTAAATGCCCTCCCGCTGGTGTGGTGCGGAAGTTTAGAGAGGCGTTGCCAGCTCAGATGTCCTCGTCATCTGACAGCGGTTCAAAATTACGAGGTCTGTCCCAAAATAGCCCTCGTTTTGCTTCAAAACGGGACGCAAATATAACAAAAACATAAAAAAATTCTATCCCAGTGCGTATATAATCTGCTGTCCAAAACCTAACATATCGCAAAACATGCAACAACATACAACATACAACATATCGCATGCTTATAAACCAATAACTACCTTTGGGGAAAAGTAACATCATAATTATCTTCTGAATTGTTTTACGAAAACAGCTATACAGTAGAACTTCGACTAACCGTCAGTTTCTATTATCCTTCATCGTCTAAAATGTAAAGTGACGTAGGTTTATAGTATTTTTATAATGATCGTTTTGTAAAATTAAATACAACATGTATGGGTATTCACTTTTAAAGGATTTTCTTTTCTTTTTCTTGCCATGCCAGCATTAAAATCATGTTGCTGTACACACACTATATGATCAAAAGTATCCGGACACTTGAGGATTCGCACATATTTTTCGAATTTCTCCAGACAGGCTGGAGGAACTGCGCTTGGGCTCCAACCATGTGATGAATAGGTTTGAACTCGCATTTTACGGTGAAGATTAGGTCACGAGGGTATTTAGGGGACCGACCAGAAATTGCTGAAGACGATAAAGAATTTCAGCTCGCTCCATTTCACAGGAAGCTGATAATGATCTGCAAATTTCATTCATGGTTATGTTTAATATCGTCATTGCTCACATGCATTTTCGTAAAAATAGCCCGCATATTCTGGAAGATGTAAAAGTTTCATTAAAAATCTCAAATTTTCCCGCATGTATTCTGCTTATAACATGCAGGGTTTTCATTCAAATTATACGAAACTTGCAGAATACTCGACAATATATTAGAGAGGCATTGTAATGAAATTTGAAGCAAATACTTTGAATATTTGAGGAAATATGAATATTTATATGAAATATTTTTTTACTGCATATGTACGAGGCGTAGCGCAATTTTTCTTTCACAACTTCAAAGTCAGATACATAGGGCAACTTATATAAAAAATTCCAGTTTAATAACTTTAAGATTTAGAAAGATATCTGCGTTGCAGCAAGCTGAATTTGGTCTTCTCTCCAAGAGAAATAAAATGACGAGGATTTCTCCACAAACTAACATTTTTTAAACTTCAAACTTTGAATAGTAATCGTCGAACTGTAATTTGAATTATGTTTTTAATTTGCTGAATACTCATGTGTTCGATATATATTCAGCTTTTATTGAATTCTATAAAATTACTCGAAATTATAAATTAAATAAAAACAATTTGTGAAAAATCCCTCATTATTTTGTTTTTCTCGGTGAGAAACACAAATTTCGCTCGCTGCGATGCAGATATCTTTCTAAATCTTAATGGTATTCAACCAGAATTTTTATATAAGTTACCCTATATATATATATATATTGCTTTGAAGTTGTGAAAAATAAATTATGCCACGACTCGCATATGCGCAATAAAAAAATTTATACTACAAATACTCGTATTTCCTTTAATATTAAAAGTATTTACTTCAAATTTTAATAGAACGCCTCTGTAATATATTGTCGAGTTTTCTGTAAGTTTCGTATAATATGGCTTAAATCTCTGCGTTTTATAAGCAAAAAAGCATGCGAAAATATGTGGAATTATTTAAGAAGACCTTTGTCTTCCAGAATATACGTGCTATTTTTATGAAAATGCATGTAATCGATGAGCGTATTAAGCATAACCATTGAGGAAGTTTGCAAATCATTATCATCTTTCTGTGAAATGGGACTAACTAAAATCCCTTTTCATATTCATCAATTTCTGTTCGGTCTCCCATATGCCCTCGTGACCGAAACTTCGCTGTAAAATGCGAGTTCAAGCTCATTTATGTCATGGTCGAAGTTCAGTTACTAGGGCCTTTCTTTAGAAATTAGAAAAAATGTGTAAATCCTAAAGTGTCCTGATACTTTTGATCATATAATGTATGTATTAAGACATTTCTGTTATTCGTCCACTCAGTTATCCATCACAGCCCTGGTCCGGACAGTGGCGGTTAATCGAAGTTTCACCGTATTTCAATGGTTTCGAGTTGTGATTCCTTATTTCATAACTACATCCATTTTGGCTTCTATGCTATACTTTTTATAAAATACCTTTTTAGATTGCTTGCTTTAAGAAATCTATGAATTTCGTTAAATAACGTTATACACCTATGAAGGTCTCTTTAAATTGACGTTTATTTCTGAGGAGGGATCTTCATTTAGGAAATATAGTTTTTACTGATGTTCGGATAAATCTAAGCCTTTCTTGGCGATTATTTGAAAAATTTCAATGCGATCTTTCAGTTTGTCTCATGGAGCTGAGTTTTATATAATTAGATTCAAATGAAGACAAATATAATATCATGCCTGGAGTTACGTCGAGCTTATTGCGATATTTATTCTTAATATATGCATAAGATGAGAACAAGTTTCACTTCTTTCAACAAGTTCTGTGTTCGTGAAAGGTATTAAATATATTATTACTTTATCGCATAGTTATAGATACTCTTCTTTCACTGATACCCAGAAGTCAATCAAATTTCTTTTTTTCAATTCAGATTTTAAAGGAGAATCAGCGGAAAGTTTAGTTTATTTTTATTTTTCAGAAACTGTTAATTTTTCGGCTAGTTGAAAAAACATTTCGTTGAATGGATTTAAAATCCACATATCTGCACGCTTCGGAAAATATTGTCTGAATAACGACTTCAGTCTTTTTAAATGTGCTATTATACTAGTTTTTATTTGTTTTGACAATTTGTTCCTTTTCAGATAAAAAAAAATCTTAATCATAGACTCGACTTTGTCATTTAACTTAAAAATTATTATGGAATTGTTCTGCAATCCTAAATTAAGTTTATTTCTGAAAAATGTCGGATAAGTACGCAAGCTGCTGCAAACATTTACTTTCATAAAATGTAGAGCTCAACGTGAAAGGGTGGTCTTCAAAAAACATCTGAACTTCATGTATCTGTTTAAACAATCTTGTGAGTACATTTCCTAGCGAAAGCGACTTCACTTCTGTGTGCAAAAGTAATGTGGTATGTGGACTGGCCATGTTTTCACATAAAGATGTAAAGAATCGGGTGTTATTAATCGGGGTTATCGGGTGTTGAATTAGCCTTAATGAAAATCACAATTTTGACAGATTGAGTATTTCTTTCAATGAATCTGACAAGGATTTGGCTGCTAAACTTTGTCTATGGATGCAGCAATGGCTCCAAAATCCATGCGGAGCTACTACTTTGATACGACCACATAAACTTTTATAACAGCCAGGCATAGATTTTCTACCATTCGTTCAAACACCACAGAACTTGGCTCAATCTATTTCATTTTCACAGAAATAACCCTGAATGACATTAAATATGTCCTCGCCAGTACATTTTTAGTGAAAGGATAACACAATAAAAGATTTTCTTCAAGTTGTTCGTTAACATTCAAATATCTTGCAAAAACAAGCAAAATTGATAGATTGGAAACATCAGTACTTTTATCCACTTTATATTGAAAAGAAGAGGCTTTTTTATTCTTTCAATTATAGTAGATTCAATGTCACCGGACATGTTCTTAATTCTCCGAGAAATTGTGTTGCTAGGCAAAAGAATATTTTAATTTTTGGACATAGTCAGTACCGAGCATGCTTTCAACAGCAACCTTGATGCATGGAAATACCAAATTTTCAGCGATTGTATAATTTTTTCCACTTTTACCAATATGATAACTTATTCTGTATGATGCCTCAATCTCATTTGCTTTATTGGTGAATATCAAACTAGAAGTTAAATTAGGGCTGTTTCATAGTCGTTGGGAAAAAATACTGTTTCTTTGCTTATAAATTCTTTGTTTTGTTTCTAAATGGCGCATTAATAAAAGAAGGTTTTATACTGCCACAACTTGTTCATTTCAACCACTTGCCCATTTTGAGAAATAAAACAATATCGAAATAAAGTCACTCTAAAGATAAGTACTTCAAATCGAGGACTCATAAAAAAGGAAGTTTGTTTCATATGGACATTCGTTATTTACTATGGACGAGTTTTCTGTTTTGTTTATTTGCTGTAAAGTAGGACTTTCATCTTATCCATCAACTTCCGGTTGAAATTTTGAAGATTCCCTAAGTCAATGGGAATCTTCAAAATTTCAACACTCTGTTTGAAGATATTAATTAATGTTTAATGTGGAGTTTTCTAATGTTATTGCTTAAAGATACTTTTAGAATATTAAATTTCGCATTCATTGTTGTAGCTCTCAATGTTTACTTAAAATAAGAACCTAATTTTGTGGAAAGGTTGTCATAATTATTCTTTATTGTTTTTTGTTTTTTTGGCGCTTTATATACTCAAGAAAAAAACGATTCGAACTTGGCACTTGATATGGAAGCGAATTGGATTTGGCGATCGCTTAAATTGGAGGGTTACTGGAAAACGGAAGTGGACCCTCACCACAGAAGTTCTGTGAAACCAAAATAAACAAACCAGAAAACTCTTCCATGCATCCAATCGAGCACTTAATGATGTCTTCTGTTAATCGTGCTTTAAATGAAAACGTCAAAACAAGACTAGATGGCGTCTGGTAATGAAATTTCTTCCTGTATTAAAGGCAAATTTCAGTATCTTGAAAATGGTTCTTTCTTCCCTTTCAATCTGGGATTTTTCGGG
Source organism: Araneus ventricosus (assembly GCA_013235015.1). Lineage (NCBI taxonomy): Eukaryota > Metazoa > Arthropoda > Arachnida > Araneae > Araneidae > Araneus > Araneus ventricosus. The sequence goes on from BGPR01003579.1 coordinate 62,897, forward strand.
TCACGAAGGATCAAAATTTTGGACATTTATCAGATCCCTCGCAGAAAAAACCCCCATTTTTGAATCCTAGCCCGGGAGGGTGGGGGTGACCCTTGACAGCGTCCCCTTGCCGGATTCTTATTTTATTTTGCATTGGTTTTGTTCGCGTTGTTCAGATGGTTTGTTGTATTTTTTGTTGAATCAAAACAAGAAGCTTTGAAAGGATCACGGATAGATTTCGATAAGCCTAAACTAAACGAACAAAAATAAAAAGCGTAGGACCAGAGGCGCCTCGAAGCTACAGCTTTTGCGAAGACATTGATGATGCATGCATAATCAGGGCTGGTGAAAAATCAAATATCAATCACTAACCAGGTTTCCTTTTGCTTTCCTTATTCTTATTTTAAGCGTAGACTTTAGGATTTGCACAACCTTTACTGTTCACAAAAATTTGGGGAAACTAAATGCTGTAATTTTTTAAATCCTTATGTTTTTTTTCTGTACGCCATTACCGACTCCGAGTTCGCGTACCACAGGTTGGAACTAGATAAATGAAATTTGATATGCAGTCTTTACACCAAGAATGTAGATCTACGACAAATTTTGTGCAAAACTCGTACATGGGAAGTCTGTGTCCATCTTTTCGTGAGTAATATGTGAATTGGGTAAACGAAATATAACGAACTAGAGATGAATTTTAGCATATGATTTTTTAACATCAAAATTATTGCTCAGTGTAAAATTTCGGACAAAATCCTTGAGCGGAAAGAGATGGTGTAAATGCATACTCGATTATCTTCACTATAAGATGAAGATGAAAGCAAAAGGCACCAACTATATATTCAAAATAATTGGCAAAACCCAATTACGAGTCCTCCATTCCTTATCACTGCACCGATTTCGCCAATTTTTATTTCAAATGTAGGTCTATGACCCCTAGATACGTCATACGCCTGTCAGCCCCCTCCATTTTTGAGCGAAATCTTTAAAACACTACTTCACTACACATTCTCTATGAAGGGAGGAAAACCTTTAACAGATTCTCTCCCCCGAGGCCCCAGTTACTGTACCGATTTCGGGAATTTATTTCGCCACTTTGTAAGTATAGCTACAGTTTATTAAAATTACGGACAAATAGCTGGTCGCTAAAGAAGGCTAGTACTGTTAAAGCTTGCATGAAAGTCGAGAACAGAACACGTCCGCTATTTTTCTCTTGGTAACCCTTATTACGCTCCGTGTAGTTTGGAGAGTTCTCGAATCATATTAGAGTGAAACCGTGCGTGATGTCGTTTTTCAGGAGGGATTTTCCTAATTTTCCAGCGATATTAAAAATTTGTAAAAACTCCATGCTATGCAAAAGTTTCCCGTTTTCACTTATTCGGGCATTTGTTTCGAATAAAAGAAAATATTTAATGCTATTTTCACATTGTACCAAAACAAGAGACAACATCCCCAAAAGGGATCCACCTGCAACTACAGAGGGTGTTCGCATATTTTTTAGAAGATTTCGTTTCGCTGTAGGAAAAATTCGTTTCCTTAGAAAAATTTATTTTCACAACAATTACATTTTTGAAGCTATAAAGCATCATCTGCTACCTAAAATTTTTGTTTACATGCAAAATGTTGCTTTTAAAGAAGCCATGGCCGAAAGGCTACGTTTTTCCTGTTTCCGAAGAGAGTTAAATAACTGAATAAAATTAAAGACGCTGTGAAAGCCATGGTTTTTCGATAGCTAAAGTCACAATAGGTAATATTGTTAATAAAAAAGGAATAAATCGCCGAAGTTTGGCTTCACTTGAAGTGGAAAATTTTTTCCAAATACGTTTCCAAGGAAAAAACGAAGTTTTTCGAATATTGCAAATGCAAGATCTCTAATGTTAAAAGAAAATCTTCAAAGTCAAAGGTTTGTTGCCAAATCATCAAAATAATGAGTATCAACTGTAAACAAAAATTTATTACTGATTTGAATCCCAAAAAGGTAAAAAAAAAATAAAGTTTTCAGTCTTTCTCAACATCATATCGCTGAACGTCGAAGACGCTGCAAAATTCTTTATAACAAGCATTTATCTTGACAAAAAAGGAAGAAATGCTGTAACAATAAATGAAGCTGAGTCCAAAGAGGAGAAAAAAATCTTAAAACATAGCTCAAAGAATCTAAAGAAAGTTTTTCTAAAGGCATAATGATAGCAGCTGGTTTTTCACATAATGACAAAATAAAAGTAAAGAGAGTGGATAAAAATGTTAACTCCACATACTATCAGGAGCATACTTCATCCACAATCTTCAAATGTGAAATAACATCTCTTTATCCACATTGCCATTAACCAATAGAACTGCACCAATACAAAGCAAGCAACCGCACATCACAATCCACTGTTAATTTCCTGGAAAAAATAGAACAAGAAATGGATATTAAGACTATAACCTTCACTGATGTTCCTGGTAAATAGTTCTGCATCACGCGTTGAGTTTTTCCGATTTCGTACTTTTAAAAAGCGCATTATCCAAACGTCGACCTACAAAATCTTTGTGGGCTTTGGAAAGCTGTTCAAGAGGAACGGGACAAAATACCTCTTCCGATAACACAAAAATCATTATTGTCATGGAAGTGACGACGTAGAAACGTTAAGAATCCGGGCTATCAAATTGATAATTTAAAACACAGAAATGTTATGTTAAATAGTTCTGTAAATACCATTAAAATCGTCTAAAAAATGTGCGAACACCCTCTGCATAACAAAAGCTTTATCCACTTATCAATTAAATCCGAAAAATAATTTTATGTATAATATTAATAATTGATTTAAAAAAAACTTTCTCGTATGCGCCCTAACACGGGTGGGGAAAAATACACCAAGCGGCAGTAACATGCGCCATTCTCCAACACAGGTGGAGAAAAACGTGCCAAGCTGTCGCGCCTTTTATTTTTTCACCGTAGAATTGTGAAGAAACAGAGTATGCAATTTGAACGCCTTTTTTTCAAGCTATTGAAACCACGATTGGACACAGATCTATAATTAAGGTTATACGACCATATACCAAATTCATTTATCTAAGTTACTGCGTTTGAGGGTTATCGTGTTCATAATCAGGCGATTATACAGACCGACAAACAGTCGACCCTTTGACGGATTTGGCCCAAAATTTGATACGGACCTACATTCCTAATAAAACTGTGTACCAAATTTTATCCATCTAAGCTATTTGAGTTTTTAAGTTATAGTGCTCACACATGAACGCGAACAGACAGACTTCCTGTCGACAGATTTTGTCTAAAATTTGATAGAAACCTACAAATTATGTGTAAAGCCCATATACAAACTTTCGTCTCTCTAGATCTAACCGTTTTTGAGTTATCGTGTTCACAGACGGATATAATTCCAAAAGTGTTCACATGAGCGTGAACAGACATCCCGTCGTCGAATTCTGTCCAAACTTTGACAGAAACCTAGAAATTATGTGTTAAGATCACGTACCAAATTTCATCCCTCTAGCTCTAATAGTTTTCGAGTTGTCTTGTTCAGAGCCACACAAACAGACATAATTCCAAAATTGTGTTTTTCGGACTTGGGGAGGTCTAAAACGTGGAGATTCATCAAAATCTGTAGTTCAAATTTTTTGACGATTACAATACTTTCTCTTTGTATACTTCGTATTTTTTCACGATTACAATACATACTTTATCGTATACAAAGCAATCGGCGGTGGTTATTTTTTGAGTAAGAAATTAAAATGGAAAATGCAATGTTTAGATTTCCTTTGAATATCTTGATAGTCAATAAAAACTAAACTCATTTTTTTTGTCGGAAAAATTCACATTCATAGTTACTTGAGCGTTTCAAAAGGCATCCTTTATTTCTTTTTTTACTTTTTCGTGTACAAAGAGAAAGTATTGTAATCGTCAAAAAAATTCGAACTCGAGATTTACGAATCTCTACAGTTTAGACCTCCCCGAGTCCGAAAAACAAAATTTTGGAATTGTGTCTGTCTGTGAACACGATAACTCGAAAACTATTAGAGATAAGGGGATGAAATTTGGTATGTGACTTAACACATAATTTGTAGGTTTCTATCAAATTTTAAATCCGTCTGTCCGCGTTCATGTGAACACTATAACTCAAAAACTTGAATAGCTAGATGAATAAAATATGATACAGTTTTATCAGGAATGTAGGTCCGTATCAAATTTTTGGCCGTCAAAGGGTTGACTGTCTCTCTGTCTGTATAATCGCATACTTCTGAAGACAATATCTTCTAAAAGAAATGGCTTAGATAAACGAAATTTCGTATGTAGTATTGAAACCCTAATTGTAGATTTCTCTAATTTTCGTTTAAATCGATTGAAAAAAGGTGTTGAAATTGCATATTCTGTTTTTTCCTCATTCTACGACGCAAAAAAAAGCGCGAACGCTGGAGCGAGAGTTTTTCCCACTTTAGGGAATACCGCACGTTTTCTGGCGCGCGATGCATTTTTTTCCCCTACCGGTGTTATTCGTATGCGAGAAAGTTTTAGGAGGCCGCTCCCGCTGGTTAATACAGCGTGATTACCTTTTTACAAAAAAAAAATCAGTTTCTATTAAAATAAGACGAATCTATGCCTAGTCCTTCTTGATAAAGTTTTCCATTTCAAAACTAAAATTTTTACCCTACTTGAAAAAAAAAAAAAAAACAGAAGGAGAAATGCAAAGGTAGGAGTTATTGATTCGAGCTCTTAAATTCTGAAATGATTTCTAAGAAAGGACTTGCTAAAATCCCACTTAGAATGAAAGGAGTAGAATTATGCAAGTTTATGGAACTAGAATTTTATTTCTTCAGTTTCCAAAACATTTAATTGTTGGGTGTCTTGCAAATATTTTGCCTGAAGTATGCATTTCATTAGTTTAAAACGTCATAAATTTTGCGCATCAGTGTTTTTCTGCTTGTTGGGCGAGGTAAAAAGACAACAAACATTTAATCTACAAAATAAAACATAGCTTTTGATAGACTGGAATGCAAATATATAACCCAAAACTTATTCTAAAATGCAATGGAAGTAGAGGAAAAATTCGACAAATTCGTTGCAAAAGCGTCTAGCTCCGATGGAATATAATGAAAACATGGATTCAAACTATTTGCCCAAAAGTTTACATATAAATTCGTTTCCTAAACTAAGAGACTCTAATGGGAGTTTATTTTCCACAATTACGACATATCTGGGTATTGAATTTACAAGTTCTACTTCACAGGAATTTCAGCGTAATATTTTAAATGCTTCAAAAAGAAACAGAAATATGGGAAGACACTAGATGCTTTCAGGAAATTAAAATTATTTCCATGGCTTCTGAGTTTGCGAAATGTATTTTGAGTAAAGTGACCAACCGTTCTCCTTTTGTAAATTCTTTCCTCCCTCGAAAAGTGTAAAATAATTTGTTACAAATGTTTTTATTATGCATTTATCATATTATAGTGTATTCTGAATTATTATTGCAATGAATGCATCCTTCTTCAATTCACGATATTTTTTTATCTTCAATTTGTGTCCTTTTCATTGAAAAAAGTTGGTCACCTTAATTTTGAGAGTATTGTCTTTTGATTGCTTATTCAATTCAGTTTTCAGTCACAATATCAGAGTCCTGCGCATTTTTCTTTCGTGTATGAAAGTCGAAATATTTTATTTCTATTAATATTTGAGAAGTCTAGAGTTTAGAAATTTCTCTCGTCTTTTCCAGGTTGTGACATGTCGGGATTTTTCGAATTTATGAAGCTAGGGTATTCTGTTCTTTCTTGTATAGTTCCTTTTGCATTTCAAACAGAAAGCCTGTGTTTCACACTCGGCTCAACTATGTTGAAAGATATTAGCTCTGTAAAAGCGCGCTTTTTAGTCTTCGACAGCTGCACGTAGAGCTTATACCTTGGAGATCTCAATAATGACATTTTAGATAGGCGCTGCACTATGGCTGTCAGTACATCAAATTGCCTAGTAGCCAGCCTAGCTATATAAGTGGTTAGTTTACTAAGGATCAAGCGAAAGTGATTGATTTCTAAAGCTCGGCTTTAAGGGCGATTTCCGTTCACGAAAACTACCCTTAGCTTTTAGCCTCTGGCTAGCACATAAAGTTGGCAACGAGGCTATCTATACCCAGAGCCGATAATTGCCTTTCCTTATTGGGTAAAGCCATGGTGATGTCACCGGGGCTCAAATTCCATTCTTACGTGCTTGAAATTTAAACTTCGTCACTTAACAAGCAACACCAATTATCTCATTTTTTTTGAAATTTCAAAGGTGAAGAAAATACAGTGGAACCTCGCTTAACGAGCACCCCTTGTAACGAGTAATTTGTATAACGAGCAAAACAAATTATAAAAAAATGACTCGCTTAACGAGCGACGTTTCGCATAATGAGTGACGAGGAGAGGGGAAATCCCTGATTGTGCGCATGCAACATCAGTCCGTATTTAGTAGTCCTTCAACTATTCCAGTGTAGCTTGTGATCGCAAACTCGTCTTCAGACATATTATTGGAATAGCCGTGAGACTCTGAAGGAAGGCAATCCTAACTTCTTCCTGGAAGAAGTTAGGATTGAATTGATACATGTGGAGCCTGCAGCCAACTAGATTGTGTCTTTGGCCATGATCATGGGGACTGAAGGTAGATAATGACATCGATGAGCTTCTGGAAGACCTCAGCCAAGAGCTGACAACCGAAAAACTTAGAGTTGCATTGTGTTTCACAGCAAGAAGATGAGGAGGAGAGTTTGCCAGAGGAGGAGGTAACAGCTAAGCAAAAATCATCTGGCCGAAATAAGAGAAATGCCGAAAGCATGGGAAACTGTTGCATCATACATTGAGAAGCATCACTCTAACAAGGCAATGGCCATGCGCGCGCGATACAAATTTGCTTAATGATAATGCAATGTTGCATTGCCGTCAAATTTTGAAGCGTCATGATTGATGATTGCGAAATGATTTAGGTATGTATCATAAATAATAAACTAATTATTTTCATCTTTTTTTGGAAATCTTATTCCGCGATAGAAAGCAATATATAACAATGTTATATATAATTTTCTTTAAATATTACACTTAAAATTGTTGAGTATTTGTTTTGGCATGGAACGTATTATCGTATTTTACATTAATTTATATGACAAACTTTTTTCTCGTTAACGAGTGTTTCGCATTACGAGTAAGATCTTGGAACGAATTATGCTCGTTAAACGGGGTTCCACTGTATTCATTTTTTCGCAACCAATGGCGAATGTTTCTGAAATTTTTTTCACATCTTGTAGGAACATGTGGTCTCATGTTCATATCAGATGTTAAAAACATTCAGAAATATTCGTTATTAGTTGCGAAAAAATGAGTATTTTCTTCCTCTTTCAAAAAAAATGAGATGGGTGCCGTTGCTTGTTAAGCGACGATATGGTATATGGCAAATAACACGAAATAAAAATACACTATAACTTAAAGTTATACTAAACTATCTTGAAATTCACTTCTAATTATCGTTACCTACCGGACACAGTTGACATTGACTGGGTGTGTACATTTTTTCTTACTTTTTATAATAATGAATTTACAACAGTCTCCGTTTTTCGAACCAAAAGAAGTACGGAAGAAACAGGCGGCTGTCCAAACCATGTAAGAAACTTAAATTAGATAATACCTTGGAAACAACATCCCTGCTCCAAACTATATCTCTTTTATCGCCTAAATCAATCGTGGTTTCTGCAGTGTCTGCCATACCTCACAAGCCTAAACGCATGTCGCGAAGGAAAAAATGCATTCGTATTGACTCGGGATTAGAATGCTTCTATAAAATTCTGCTATTTCCAGCGATGAAATTAAGGCAGAAAATGACGCTGTCGACATTTTATTGTACCGTACAGCGGGAAGTATGAATAATGCAAGTCCAGACACTTGAACAAAGACTACGATTAGACTAAAGAGTAATTTCGCATCCAAGACATACAGGATGAGGCAGAAAGAACGAACGTTTTTCAAAAAATCGGAAAATCGTTAATTTCTTCCTAAAAAGAAATTTATTGACATAAGCGAGTTCGTATTAAAATACCATTTGACAAAATCTAGTATGGAAAACAGCATCTCCCATGCGGTGTCCGTTACCAATGATGCAATTTTGAAGGCGCTTTTGGAGATTGGTATGCACTCTTTCAAACATTGCTCTGTCGATTTGCTCGTTGCTCTGTGTAGCTGTCTTTCGTGTAATTCTTTCAGATTTCTAGAAGCCGAATAACGGCAGTTCTGTTGATTAACCATGACATTGAGATAAAAACGAGCTTCATCACTCATGGGCGAAATGAGGTTGTCATTTTGCTCAAAAATTGCCTCCATCTCGTATGCAAAATTCATTCGCTGGGCATAATCCTCGGGCTTCAATTGTTGCACAACGACCAATTTGTAGGGGTGGAATTGCAGGTCTAAATGCAAAATACGCCTTACCGAACGATTACTGAGGCCAAGTTCGGAAGAATGCTTCCAAGTATATCGATTTGGGCTGCACAGCACGGCTTACCTGATGCTTTCGACATTTTCAGGGGTACGTACCGTTCGTGTATCCCCCGACGGTCTTTTTCTCATTAGAGTATCACGTGTACGAAGTGCTAAAACCCAACGTAGGATAGTTCCCAGGGGTGGAAACAGGAGACGAAACTCACGATGAAATGCCGTGACAGATTCGTTATCCTCGACGAAAGAGTCGTACTTGAAAACACAGTGTTCTATCGTCCAAGGCTTCATGGCTTTAGCTGAAAAAATTGCTAAGACTTCACGAACCCAACGTCACCTATCGCGCATCTCTTACTTCACTTGGTATTGAGTTCTAGCCATTTCAAAAACGTACGTTCTTTCTACCTCACCCTGCACAAAAATAAAATTTACAACTAATTTATCATTTTAAATAGAATGATAAATTGGCAGTAAATTATGTTGGTCAATTTATCAGTCATGCACTTTTAACATAATTTTTATCTGTATTTTTATTGAATTGATTTGGTGCATGCAAAATACTTAGCTGAGGTTCTTCGATTTTAAAAGAATTGGAGAATTTGCTGTAGACTTAATTTTTATTTTTAGCATAATTGAATTTAAATTTTCTTGAATTTACGCAGGTAATTCTGAAATTTAATTGAGATTTGCTTCATTTTCTCACATATACCTATATCTGTGAATTTTGCTTTCTGCGAGTATATATCTACGAGTTTTCAGAAACGTCTTGTGTTTCGTCAAAGCTTATCTCATCCGATGATCTTGCATAAAAAAAACCCCGATATCAAAAAATGGAATTGCCCGTTGTTTATAGCGTAGGATTTTTTTGTTTATTATTATTAATTGCACCATATTTCCTGAATATTTAAATTTCGTAAACAAAATTCTCTAAATTGAAATCAAAGCTTCTATGCGTTCTTATTTTTTAAACGTTTTACATGCATTATTAATCGGTTATACTATCCTTAACAGGAAACAATTATTATGCGTATTATTTCTATGTTTGTTTCGGTAACACGTTTCGTCTGAAGCATAAAAATTAATTTTCATAAATGAGTTTAAATAAGAAATAAAGTCAAATCTGGTGCCATCGAGCTTTGAAGAAAAATTCCGGTTTGTAATAACATCTAAACAACTAATTGCTACAAGTGAGCGAGAGTACTGCTTTTAGTTTCAAGGTTCGTCAAACGAGTAACCTTCAATAGTTTTTGAATTTCACCTATACATTTATTAATGAATTACCACCTTCCCTGGTGATTTTATGTTTGCTATTATGAAACAACAATTTGTTGTAATTCTGGGAAGCTTTCGTTGCATTTATCAAAACCCATAAATGAGCCTGTGGTTTGAGTTTTCACTGAAGGAAAATGATGTAATTAATATTATCTTATAGCGCTCAGCTAAGAGGGCATTGAGTTGCATGCCTACTTTACCCTCAAAACGCATATAATACACATTTATTCGAACAATTTAGACTAGATTTTGCTGCGATCGTTATTACTTGTTTTGGTTGCTAAGTAAGTAATTGCTTGGTCTTTTAAAGAATTGAATCTGCGACATGCAAACTGCAATACGCATCTAAATAGTTTTTGGAGGGAAGAGGGTTAATAGTCTTCTCATTGAACACACATTTTCGGTTTGCTTATAATGAGACGGTAACATTTTTTTGTAACTGCGGGCAGCTTTCGTTGAATTTATCAAAATCCATAATCACCCAGTTGTTTGAGATTTCACTGAGGTAGAAATAATACAATTATTACTAACTTGTCTTTACATTCGACACTCATTTTATCAATTAACATTTACTCTTTGGTCTCCACTGATGGAGCACTGCTATTTCGTTATGGGCTTTGTGGATTCAAGTCCACCGCGTAAAGATTTGTCTCAATGGTAGAGGAGTGCTTAATGATGCTCTTATGTACACAGCAAACATAAACGAAGTGCACTGAGTGACCAAAATACAGGGCGTTTCGAAACTCGTGGGCAAAATTTAAGGGGCGATAAAAAACATCAATTAATAAACAAGCAATTTTCACCATACAATGCATGGGCGAAGAGCAAGCGGTGAACCGCTAGACGGCGCTGTAAATGGAAAGCATAAACCGCGAGTTTTCTTACACATCGTCATTTCTACCGTGGATTTCAGAAGGCATGGCGACGTATGAAAAGGCGGACATGCATTTTATGCATGATATTGCGAATGGGAATGATTTGGAAGCTGGGAGACTGTAGAGGCAGCGTTTCCCGAGAAGACACGTGACAGACCGAAAAATGTTCGAGCGATTGCATCTGTGCTTGTGTGAAACGGGATCCTTTATCACCGGCATGCATGATAGAGTGCGTGGCAAGAGTGTGCGGACGCCACAAGTTGTAGAGGACATTCTGCAAGGAGTGGGAGATCACCCGGATATTAGCACGCGAGAGGTTTCCCGTGCCGTAAATGTGCCCCACTCGATTGCTTGGCGAGTACTACGGGACGAAGGATTACATCCCTACCATGTACAGAAAGTGCAAGCCTTCATACCTGCAGATTATGCGCCACGTGTCGAGTTTGCATGTTGGTTTTTGCAACAGCTAGCAGCGCAGCCTGATTTTAGTGCACATGTGTTATTCACGGATGAAAGCACCTTTACTCGTGATGGCATTTCTAATACGCACAACCTTCATGTCTTCTTTTGAGCAGTTTCTGTAATTTTGCAACACATGCTATCAATAAAATTATTTAGTACCTCCTCTTCCCGTTTGGTGTTTCATTCTTTCATGTGACAGTAACGGAGACCTAATAGCGGTTCACCGCTTGCTCTCCGCCCATGCATTGTGTGTTGAAAATTGCTTGTTTAGATGCTTTCTATCACCCCTTAAATTTTTGCCCATAAGTTTCGAAATACCCTGTATAAAGAACACACATTACGGCACGTGCTTTGACCCAGGAAGCCGAATTCGCTGCTAAAAAGCTTTTCCCTTGTCACAGAAGCCATAGCGAACGTTGCAATTCGAGTTTTCTTGGAGGGGAAACCAAGAGATTTAAGCAATTTTGAAAGCGGCATGACTGTCAGCTTCAGAAGGGCCACTTTTAATCATCTCTAAAACCGCTAATCTTCTGGCTTTTCCCGTACAATAGTAGCTCGAGTCTTCAAATGGCAGTTAAGTCGAAAACGTTTGAGCAAAAAGCGGATTAGCGGGAGGAAATCGCTTGTGTACGAACGAAAGAGGAGCCAGACGACCGACATGCATTGTATATATAACACTACTTCGTGCCTAGAGCCCCTGTGACTCTTCATGAGCGGTTTGAATGGATAGAAAACTTATCGATACCACCAATCTATCAATGTGATTTCTGCAATCAACGATTCAAATTGTCTTTGGCTCTGGATATACGTTGGCAGTTTCATTTCAATTCGCCCAATAGGTACTACTAGGTCAGTAGTTGTAGACCTAGTGTTTAAATATTATGCCTTATTCCGTAGTTCTCATTTTAAACACGCTTTATTCACCATGGAAATATTTTAAGAGTTTTAGATTTTTAAACAGCTTTATTCCTACCATACGTTTGGCGCAGTATAGCTATACCTGGCTCTTGCGCCATAAAAATCCCAAGTACCTACCTACCTAATTCCCGAAGTTCATTTTATACCCGACTCTCCAAATTGCCGCTTTTTTATTGCAAGTTCTTTTTTAACAACTGTTTTATCTCTAATACTGGATTTTAAAGTTAATTGGATAATTCAAAGAAAGCTGTATTCACATAGGGAATGTCTATACCCGATTCACTAGATCTATCAGGATTTTAGAATGACAAGACATAAACAACGAAAAGAAGTCCTAATCGACCCGCTTGTGGTCACACACGCTTCATCTAGCACTGGTCACTCCCAGAGGAGTGTCATCAAAACTATGTCGCTAAAGGTCCCTGTTGATATCCGAAATTGATCTAGTCACGAGAATCGCAAATGTATCCTCTTTTGTCCGCAAGCTATCGGATATGTTTGTAGATGGACTCTGGTCAATATATCTCGGACATCACAATAACAGTGCAATTCTGAGCATCTGTTAGGAAACGAAGCGTAAAATACCATTACGATGAAAATGCTACCTTTTGAAAAGGGTGTCTCACTTTTTGTTACATTAAGATCAAGAAATGAGTAGGTATCATCTGGTACGTTAGTGTTATTCCCAATTTTCTGGTTCGTTAAGGTATTATTCTAAAATCCTATATAGATTTTTCTAAGCCAATAAAAAAAGTGAAGACAGAAAATAGTTATTTAGAGTTCTATCAAATCCCAGGAATAGCTAAATCTAGTCTACATACACTTGCCAGAAAAAGTGTGCAAATACAGAGCAAAAATTCAAGAAAAAAAACATATGTGATATTAATTTCATTTTTATTATATTTCTTAAGCAATTAATTTACTTTTAATAATAATTTCAGAAATATAACACACATTTTTTTGTTTTTTTTAAATTAAACTTAAGGCTAACATAAATAGCTACCAGAAAAAGTTTGCGTAAAAATATAACAAAAGGATATTTGAAAATTAAACTTCAGTTCACTTGCAAACACTTATTTAGTTTCGGTAAGTAAACTTAAAATATTGCCTTTTCAGGATTTTTGAAAGATAAATGGAGTTAGAATTAAAATGGACTTGAAAAGGAAAAGAGATTACTCCTTAGGAAAGGAAGATTACCTTAAAAGTAAGGAAGGAAGACAAAACTCTTCGGGAAATTGGAAAGATTGGAGGAGGAACTCGTTTCTCTATCGAAAGAGTGATCAATAATTACATTTTATAGAAATCTGTTATCCCATAGTCATGTAATAGATGTTCATCTAAGCTGACTGCCCGTGAAAAGAGATACAACTTTAAGTCCGTACGTCTAAACCCAAGGATTGCTGCACCTCAAATTGCAGATAATGTTAGAGAGATTTGAGAACTCTTAATGAACACGCTATACGGAAAATTATGAAAAAGGCCGATTTTCATGGCTATTTAATAGGGTGGTTCGAAAAGTATAGGAATTTTTTTTTGAAATTATTTTTTGCATGGGTCGGGAAAGTTGTGTCTTAAGTATATTAGTTTATATAATTTTTTTATTGAAATTCATTTATATCTTCCGGTGCCCCAAGCGCCTCAAAAATAGTTGAAAATTCTCATAAAAAATTCAATTTTTAAATTTTTTGTTGTGTTGTGAAATTAATTTTGGCGCGGGGTGGGAAAGTTATGTCTTAGGTATATTAGTTTAAATATATTTTTTATTGAAATCCATATCTTCCAGTGCCCCAAAAATAGTTAAAAATGACATTTTTTTTGGAAAATTATAAAAATATATTTTCAAAATTTCCTTTAGCGCCGGGTGAGAAATTTTTGATTTGGGCATATTAGTTTACGTTTTTTTTTTATTATTATTAAAATTCATTCATATCTTCTGGTGGCCCATGCGCCCCAAAAGAAATTAAAAATTGACATTTTTACAAATATCTATTAAAAATTGTGAATTAATGAAATATTTGAAAAATTTGCAGATTATTCAAGTATTAAAGTATAAACTTATAAATAATTATAGTTTTATAATAATGCATGAAGTATTAATTTAATAGTCAAAGCAATAAAACACAAAACTTATAAAATTGAACTTGCATCATACATTTTTTAATTCTTATTAGTTTGAAGATTTACATATTTCTAACGGTTGTTATCCTTTTTTGTATTATAATGCTTGATAAGACTTCTTGATTGTATCCTATTCATTATGAAGCCGTGTCTCTCCTCTTCTCCATATACACTTTCCGACGCTTCAGACACTAAGCGAAAACATCTTCTTACAGCTTGGGTATGGCATGGGTATTTTGACCATTCCTCAGTTTTTCTGACTTTTACCATGGCCTCAATTTCTTTAATGGCACATTCATCAAAAGAGGTGGTTCAAAAGGTCCAACTCGTTGCCAGTTAATAAGTGCAAAATTATCCTTTGCTTTAAAGTCTATTTTTGGTACTTGAAATTTTTTTATTCTCATGATCCTCTGTTTTCATTTCTAGCACAAATTAGTTTTCGTAGTGCTAAAGACCTTATATTCTCTCTGTTATCTGTGAGCATTGACAATAGCAAATTTTCAGGATGACAAAAGAAGCTATTTCGTTGAATAAAAGTGTCTACTATATTTCTTAAATTGGGTTCCAAATTGCTAGAAAATGAGAAGTCTCCAAATATGCCGCGTTCCTTCTGTTATGGAGGGCTTTGTCGTGACATGGAACCATATAGGTTGCATATACCTTCCTAATATGTTTCAAGAATAATAAGATTGGCAGATGGTTTTTCTGTGGCCACATGCAACCATAAAATTCTACCTGCAATCGTTAGCCACCTTGAATGAACAACTGGAACAGGCTTTCTTAATGCCAGGTCAGAATAACATTCACCACATGATATCGCTAGGCAAATATCATATAGATATTGCTGATTATTGCTGAGAACCATTCTAACTATATTATCTGGAATAGTATCCACACTTATTGAAGAAAAAGGAGCTACAAGTAGCTCCTCGCAGGTTTTGATTGCATTACCAATTGGTCGACAAAATTCTTCAGGACCAGTTGTTGAATCATCCAAATAATTTAGTAGATGACGGAGAGGCAACTCATTTGTTTGAAGCAAACAAATGCATCACTGTAAAGGGTCTATTGAGACCAGTTCCATCAAGCGAATAATACCTCCCTTGTGACCAGTATTAATATTTGTTCCATCGCATCCAATTACTGTTAACCCATTTAATTGCATATTATTTGATACAAAAAATTGATTATTTCTTCTTTTATGGCGTTAGCTCCTCCTCTTGCAGCAGTAACATATCCGATATACACAGAGTTAGGTTCGTTTACAAGAGTATAATTCTCCTTCGTGGTCTTTGGGTGTACTTCGTGTCCTTATTAATTAGCACTTTTGTGTTGTCTTTTCTCCCATCGAAATATAATCCGGTTAAAAGAGACCAAGACATTGTTAACTTAGTAGACTCTGCAACTGCATTTTGAAGCTTTTTACAAATTTAAGTGCGATTTGCATCTCTCCTTCGAGTACAATTCCAGTGTCTTGTAAAACAGCACTGGCAATTCAAGCAACTTCTCTATCTGAAATTCCGTATAGATCACATTCCCTTGCTAAGGTAGGGAAATCTAAACGATTTTGTGATTGATATTCCAAGGTAATTACGTCCGTATCTGTATATGAGGACGAAGACATAGTGTTGAGCTCAAGTAGCTCCATTGATTGAGCATGAGCAGCATCAGCATCAGTTTTAAGCATTTTACGTTTTATTGTTTTGTCTTCCATCTGTTTTCTTTTTTCCTTTTCTCATTTTTTTAGTCGCAATTACGCCCACTCCTCCAATAACCATTTTCCTTTCTAATCTTTGATCTTTTATAAACAATCTCTCAGCAAGTGGAATTTTCATGTCTTTTTGGCATTTACATGTATCGAAATTTGTACACCTACTAGCTGCATGGCCCAGTGTTGCACGGGCAATCTTGAATAATGGGATATTCCCGGGCGGAGAGAAGAGAGATCACGTGAGACCTTGGGATCCATATTTTTTCATATGCCCGGCTCCGTTTTTTTTTTCAACAAATATTGTCACTTTCCCCAACAAATGTAAATATTCTTTCAAATCTAGTCTTTTAATTACTACTTTTCATATGCCTGCATCCGGTTTATTTTTTCTATACATATTGTCGCAAACGTAAACGTTACGTTCCCCCCAAAACGTAAAAAATCCTTTGAATCCTATATTTTATTTATTTACAACCCGCTCCGGCCCAGCCTACCCAGGAGGGTGTAAGGCCTTCCACAGGCCGGAGGGGAAACATAAAACAAAAGAAATGAACTACATTAAAAACGAGTTTACAAATAACCCCAAGGGGTGAGCTGAACAATTTAAAAATCATCGTTGACAACAGTGTATTAAAAAAAAAAATTTAAAAAATAAAGAGCAAAAACACAAAACACAAAAGGCTTAACAATAAAAACACAAAAAGATAAAGAGCAAAAACACAACGCAAAAACTCAAAGAGCAAAAACTAAACATTACAAACACAAAACACATACAAAAGATAACAAAATTAAATCAATAGCATTTAAAACTAAACAGTTACAAACAAAAATAGATAGACAATACGCATTACAAAAACTGCACAGAAGCACACCAGAGATCTAAAAACTTTACAATGGGCAAGATAATAATTCAAAAGAAACCGAAACAATTCCTAAAACCGTCGAAAACTCGAGAACAGTTAACCAAGTAATAGAATGACACCAAGTTCAAGAAAATAATAATAATAATAAAACTGAAACCGGAGGGGGGGGGACACTCCAATCAAGTCCAAAATGCAGTACTGATTAAGCCTATTGCACATGTCCCCACAGAATCTGAAGATCTCTTCAAGTCGCAAAATGCACTCCCTATTTTTCAATAAATTTTTGAACCACTCTACCCGATGATTCAGTGCGGGTTCTTTAAGATGATGGTCCTTAGTCAGCGGGCAATGAAAAATGTAGTGATCCGCTTCACCTAGTCGACCACAAGGGCAAATTGGTGAGTTTAGTTTTTTGAATCTGTGTAGGTAACAGGGAATGGATAGTGTCCCGTTAAAAAGTAAACTAAGCATTTGTTGTGGACCAGTATTTTTATATTTACGCAGGGCACGAAACTCCCGGCCCGCTTCCCCGAATCTGAGTCATAATTTTCCCAGTTATATTGCCAATCTTTCATTAGATTTTTTATAATTTTGAATTTAGCACATGAGAGCGGGGTTTCGACATTCATATTCTCGCCATCAGTTGTAGCCAATTTTGCATGGTGATCGGCGAGCTCATTACCCGGGTCGCCGACATGTGCTTTGACCCAGGTGAGCCCAACCGAGTTACCAGCCAAATATAAATTTTTTTTTGCCTCTATTACAAATGCAGACATGGGCCTGGTACTCCGCAAAGCTTCAATCGAGGATTGACTGTCTATTAATTTTGAAGCCGTTCTCTTGGGCTCAGCGGACAGCGAAATTAATCGCCGCCAGCTCGGCCTGGAAAACGGTATTATTCTTGCTCAGTTTGAATTTAAAAATCTTAAAGGGATGTTCATTTTTGAGAATGCACACCGAGAACTCACAATCGTCTCCGATCCTAGATCCATCCGTGTACACCTCGAATTGACTATTTTCAATTTGAGGTTTAATGTCAATAATTCTGAACTCAATTGGGACACTAGACAAATTAGCACAATGATCAAGTTCACCGACATCCAGAACACGACCGAGCTTGGAGGACCGGCAAACCCAGACCTGAAATTTTTGAAACTCTGCTTTGGCAGAAAGGTAGAGTGGGGGAATTCTTGCCAGGACTCTCAGTACCTGCGAAGAGGTGGTCCTATACGCCTTCATGAATTTTAAGAGAAACACTCTTTGGATGGTTGTTAAACGCTTAATGTTTTCATTATTTAATGATCCACACCAGAAGTGTGTAAGCTTAAATATTTTTGAGTGTAATGTTATAATATGCGCGGTCCATGCCAACCTGTTATCCTATATTGTTTAATTAAAATTTTTAAATCCAACCTTTTAATTACCTTATAGTTAATAACCCAGCGTTTCTTGGAATCCACATTTTTTCATATACCCGCCTGTTTTTTTCCCTACAAATATTGTCACTAAGCTTCCCCAACAAACGTAAATCTGTTTTGAATCCTCTCTTGTTGGATTCAAACTTTCAGTTCTAGCCTTTTTACTACCTTAAAGCAGTTTGGTTTGAATGAAAACGCGAGAATTCTTATGCTTATAAATTAAAACAGATTAGCATGATATTAGTTTTGCAAAAGAAAAAATAAAACGAAATAAACAGAAGCGATAAACGATTTAATAGTACACCAAACTGATAAATTAAACACCAGAAACATATTTTCGTCTTGTCCGTATTTGAATAATAATGAAAAAAAAGAATAAAAATGAATAGATATTTTCCCCCAACAAACGTAAATATTGCGAAACACCGTACGACAAAAAAAAAAGAAAAATGCAGGAAAACGATTTTTTCCCCCGATGTTTATAAATAAAAACTCCAAAACGCGGAAGCTCCCTAAAAAGAAAAAAAGAAAACTTTTTATGCAAACCAGATGCAGGAACAACCGATGTGACAGATAGTTATAGGAGCTGTCAATAGATGGCAGCACAGGGGAATCGATCAATATTAAGTTTTTAATATCTTTTGAATTAATTACTATTTCGGAATTTAAATAGTCGAAATGGATTCCTTGGATTATTTTCCATCTTTTGGTACTTACGCCTAGTTTCAGGATTCAGTGGCTTGTGAGAAGATAGAAGGACATACATACGTCTGTTGACGTTCGAATTTTAATATACAAGACGAAATGTGATATCGAACAAATACGATATTTTTTCATTACGATAATTTTCCAATTTTTATTGGTATTTTTATCATGCCTTCGCCCTCTCCTATACGTTTTCCCCCTGTAAAATCGTTTCTTTAACGCATTTTTTATTTTTAATTATTAATTCGAAATTTGCATAAAAATCGTTTTCTGCAAATATTTAAGTGTCTTGGGGCACCAGAAGATATTAAACAAAGTTGAAAAAATTTTGCATGCATGCTAGTACACTTAAAAGACAACTTTTGCACCCTATGCCGATTATTTTATCCACACTTCGAATTTTCGATCCACCCTACTATTTAACTCGTAAAAAGCCACATGTATGATGTCAATAAGCAAAAGCGTTTAGATTTTGCAAATGAGTATATTAATAACCCTCCGCAATTTTGTGAAAAGTTCGTTTCTCTGACGAGAGCAAATTTTGTATCTTTGGCGTCAAAGAGCGTAAGCTGGGTGTGGAAAAAACGAAGTACGGCTTTTAAGCAGCAGAATCTTGCGCCTACAGCTAAGCACGGTGGAGGTGGTGTAAAGATTTTGGGGTGTACGGCAGCCAGTGGTGTAGATTTCTTAACCTTCATAGACTCAATATTGGATCATATGGGATACATAAATATTTTAAAATAAAATTTGAAACAGCAGGCAGAGCATTTGAACCTTGGAGACGACTTTTGGTTTATGAACGATAACGATCTTAAACACATTGTCCATAATGTAGAGTTCTGGTTGCTACACAATATCAAAATTAGTTACAGATTCAACGGACCTAAATCGTATCGAATATTTATGGGACTTATATCATGTTGGCGAATCTTGCGTTCCAATAACTTCGAAAGACATGTTGAAAAGTTTGATTATCACAGAATGGAATAACATTTCTTCCGAGGAAACAACCAAACTAGTCCAATCGATACTCAAACGATTCAAAAAGCTCTTAGACTTAAGACGAGTTATCCAACCAGTATGCACTTACAATATGAACTGAATTATTCCATTTAAAATAATCACACAAAACTTTGCAAATTGTAACACAATCTATATATTTAAAATAATTTGGTAAAACCTTCAGACAGTTTGCCAGTCCCAATCACTCAACGGATTTTGATAATTTTTATTTCATATAAAAGCTTATGACGTCTAGATATGTCACCCAGGGTCGTCTGCCTCCCAAAACCCTTAATTAATTTTCGAGAGATATTGCAAAATAAACGGGATGTATTAACGGAAATCACGGGGATTTATTTGCAAAATAGTACCGTGTTCCTGGAGCCTCAAAAACCGGACTGATTTCGTCAATTTTATTACATCACTTCTTTCAAATAACTAACGAATCAGAATGCCCCGCTTTATTTTCATAAGTTTAAAATAGTATTTTTCATTTGTATGCAGTTCTGTTGCATTCCAATTTAATTCAACTTCAATAGCAGACGATTTTGTTAAGACATATCTATAAATATTATGTTTGTTTTAATTAATATTTAATTTATAATCAATAGTAAACGATTTTTTTTCCTTTCTAAATTTATTTTTATTAGATAGGCAACAAGAAAATTAGTTGTTGAAAAACTTTTACGGAATGCTACATTGTAAAATGAGAGAATGAAGTTGTTTCTGGAATAAACATTTTAATTTTGCGATGACTTTTGTTTTCATCAATAATCCCAACAGTTACATCAAAATGGCGTGTCAAAAATATTGTAAAATACCTATAGTAGGTGATGGAAACTGTTTATTTAAGGAGATATCATACTTTCATGCCAAAATTCGTGAGAAATTTATACAAAACATTACAAACTAGATGGGGTTTATTAAAAGATTTTACAAATTTAAAGGAATCTGTTTTCTACAAAGAATATGAAATCTACTGCGGATTTAAGGCCTGTTCCACTGATCTTCATGCAGGATTTAAAACTGAAAGTAGCGGCTGAGAGCCTCGTAGCTGCGATGTGGCAGGGGCAGTGCTGGCCGCGAACCCGCCCGGAGGACGGCGAGAGCGGCCAGTATATAATAATATTCCTCAACATAGCGATTTATAGTGTGATTAAATAACTGTATATGATGCACTAAGATTATTAGGTATCAGCATGCAGCTGCCTACTTTATCATTGATAATGTAGGTAACTTCTATTACACGCAAGGTTTAGGATCACAAAATTGATGGCTGTTCAGTTACAAGCTCTAATCTTATTTTTGCTTTTAATATATTTAAAGTTATAATTAAATAATTTTTGGTTCAAAAATAAAATCGGTGTAGTAAATTTTAAGGCGCCCTGGGTTGCAGCCCAATTAGCCCATTGGATCAGACACTCCTGAGTGTTTCGTGCCCTTAAAATTTTGGAAGAACATGGGTTTTCAATACATTAATGGCGGTTATTTCATCAACTAACTTAATGCACAAGAATATCTATTGAATTTTTGGTAATTATTCGACATATCAAATAAGCATTACATAAGCAAGCATGGAAACATTTTTCTGGATTATCTTTGTATTTTCATGAGCTCCATTACACAACATGCTTCTGTAATGAACACAACTCTGAGAAAGTTCCTCGCTTTCCAAAAATCTGTCTTGTTTGGATAACCTAAAAAATAACCTCTAAAACGAAGAGGAAATTTTTCTTTCCGATTGCCTCAGACAAAAATCAGCACGTGTAAGTGATAACGGAAAGAATCAAAGTCTCATCATCAACTTCAGGAAGTCGTTCTGTTTCGAATCAAAATTTATCAACTGAATATCTACAAACATTGACAGGATCAATGTTTAGATGAACTCCTGTTATCAATGAAAGAAGTTGTGCAACTAGCTGTTACTTCATCGTTTGATGAACTTTATGCTTAATTCAATTACTACATCATAAAGAAGACGAGCATTAGTATTTGTAACATTCCAGCGATAATCATCGCGATTTCTTCAGTCGTTTTACATTGTGTGCGAACGTTTGTTTTGAAATAATTTGAAGTCTGTCAAATTACAATTAAGTTTCGATATATTTTTCAACTCTCTCTCCATTTCTGATTCTAGAAGTACAAATGTAAAACTTTGAAAGGCAGTTTCTATATCCTGCTCTTATTTTTTGCATTCCGGCCCATCTTATCCCATTCAAAGATCTTGCGCCAGGGAAAATCAAATTATTTTTGCAATCATCGTAAACTTGAATTTGATTCCTTCCAAATTACCTCAACAATATTAACCATCTTTCATCAGGTAACGTAGAAATCACGTCTCGTGAATTTCTAGAATTAATTCAAAAACGCAACGAGCTAGATGGGTGAAATTGGGCGAATTGAATTGTAATTCTGATGGAATATTGTGGTCCTTCCCGTTTTCAAGTAGATATCATAAAACTACATCCTTCCAGCTAATAGATGACGCTGAAACAATAAAACCAGGAAAAAATGGAGCCCCATCGTTTATCCCCTGGGTTCTTCATATAGTAATAGAAGATTTGTGCCCGTCTAAGACATGCTTTTAGCCCGCCAATTGTATCTCAGATCTGATTATCACAGATTTACTAACGAAAGTTGTAGTGGAAAATCTCGTGCACATTGGCAGAGTGCTTAAGAAATAAAAATAAGCATGAAAAACAGAACTGATGAATCAATTGAAACTAACTTTTGTTTTGTTAATAACTTTACTTTTAACAATTGCTTTCGTTTTGTCCGAGTAAAAATAACGCAAAATCCACAAACAGGAAAAAAAACATTACCCAATAAAAAATTTTAAAAAATGCTGAAAGAAAATATTGGCAAAAGCATGCACCAGAAATTCAGATCTTTATGTAAAGTGAGCCTTTCAGAATAAGAAAGGTTAAGGGGGAAATATTAAATACAAAATATATAAATATTCAATCCTAAAATTAAGTACGAAAAAGAAAGAACCCTTTTAACAAACACGAAAGTATTCTAAATTAAACTCGTGAATCAATTGAAACTAACTTCCAGCTGGTCCTTGACGCGAGGGTATAATGAATTAGCATGAATAAAAATGATGTAAAACTGCTAAACTCGGCTCATTTATACATAAAAAAACTTTCCTCAGTTGTTTGAAGCCATAACAGAAATGGTATTTGCGCGTTCGATAAAAACGCAGACTAAAGGGGCGGGGTTATTTTTAACTCCGCCTGCGTCACAGATTTCGCTGGGCAATTCTTTTATAGATGTGATCTTGACACCAAAATTGTAGATTTGTACCAGATTTTAGACCAAGTCGGCGAAAAGGACGATGCCCAAATTTGCATGTTTTTCGTTAGTCTC
>BGPR01003579.1:86046-98464 GCA_013235015.1 Araneus ventricosus
GGGGGGGGGGCATACTTCCGCCGTTTCCTATTCAGGAAAAAAAGTAAAAATTGCGTTAGGAAGTTAAAAAAAATAAATACTAAATTTTCTACCAAGGTATTTCGTGAATCTGTGCACAAAACCATTTTTGGAGCTCCAAATTCATTTTCGGTTGTTGTAAATAAGATGACATAATTCCAAGGATTTTAGATGGTATCGGCAATTTCTCCTGATTTCTAAACTGTTCCTGAATATTGGAGAATATTATTTGTGCCCAGATTTGCATTTGGTGGACAAAATTAAAGATGGCTTCGAAAGTTCGAACTTAACACTTGATGTATTAAGGGTGGAAATGCTGGGAAATGAACTTCGAGCAGAGTTAGTTAATGGTATTCGGCCAAAGCGTATACCATATTACAATACAGGCAGAAAACTAAGTTGAAAGGTACACAGTATAAAATAGAATATTCATAGGCAGAAGTGGAACACGCTTTGCATTTCATTGCATGTTTGTATTACAAATAAGCTGGGGAGTTGATGCAGAATATGGAGGCTGGCAATACCAAACTCGGTAGTTATTCTAATCTCGAACACGAACTATCGGCAAGCGCGAAATGCTAACTCAAAGTGTTTTCAGCATGTTAAGTATTGCTAAAATCTATATAAATAAAAGTGGAGTTCCTAAATAGTTTATACGCTATAGAAATCCAAAGTGCTGAGATTCTCTTCAAATTTTGCTCATATGCTATGAAGAATAAGGAATGTTTTATTGAAGATTTCGTGACAATTAATTGAATAGTTAATGAAAAATAAACTAATTTTTTTGTATATGAAAATATAATCCTTAGTGTTGCTATTCCTATTGAATGAAAATATCACGGATATTTTCAATCATTTTATTTATTTGCCTCCGAGAAGCTATTTGCAATGTTTAATTAAATTTTGTATCATTCATTAAAAATTATTAAGAACTTATGGGGGAGAATCAACTTTCGGTGGTTTTTAAAAATCGTTTGGTACGATCTGTTCTTTTTCGACAAGCCACGATACTTAAAAATTGTTTTGTGCAACTGATATTTTCATTTTAACTAAATATAAAATTGCAAACGATAATAGGATTTTGTGCATTATAATATTTTATATAAAATTAATTTTCTGAATTAAAATATTATATAGTTACAAACCTGTAATTCCGCTTCCCTGCCATGTTAGTCTTGCGATAGGAAAGAGAGATTCGAATTGGACGCCAAGCCAGTGACCTCCGACTTTGGTGACAAATTTGGCGACAAAATGAAGGTTATATAAGGAATGCAAGAATTATGGCCTTATCTTTCATAGGAATGGGGATCTTTCTAGAGAATTCCATGTGACGTCACGCCCTGTCGGAAAGCTGAAATAAGTGGAATCTCTTTGTTTCGCAGCACCATTTATAGTGCTGCTTCTATTATTATTAGCGATTGCTTTCTGATTGTGTTGCTGATATATACGTGTTATTTTTCTTGTTGCCTGTGCTTCGCGTTTTCTAGAATATTCGTGATATAAAGCGTCATATTCCAGTATGCAGTTTGTTGAACTATATTCACCGTACGCTCATCGGACGATTTTCGTAAATATTTTTTTTAAAAATGCGATTATTTGCGAGCGCATTGCGATTCCGACGAGTGCTAATATTAAACTTATTTTTGCTTTCAGGAATATGACGTTTATACCAAGTAGCCGTCAAAAGTTGGTTTGAAATAAGATAACTGTAACCTCCATTATTTTATAAGTACTTCAAATTTTACTCACAAGTACTGAAGCATGAAAAGGTTTCAGTAAAAGGTTCGTGATAATTAAAAATTAAATTTTTATTAATACAAGACATAAAAAATATTTTCACCCTGAGCAACGCCGTGCATATCGGCTAGTTTTTAATAAAGTGCAGTTTTAAACTATTTTCTTAAAACTATCTAGTCAAAAAGATATGTAGAAATTCTCTGTTCTACATGGAGATCGTTAAGTGATACGCAAAACAGTGGTTTTGATTTTTGCCATATAACAACCAGTTGCCCCCCAAAAAATGTGTATTTAACCCTTTCACTTACTATAACGTGCATGATTTATGCATCGAATTATAGAATTATTTTGATGTTTAAATCTGTAAATCAAAGTAGCAACTGAATCTCGGATTGCAGGAAACACGAGTCAATTTTTTCTTCAAAATTACGTTTATACTGTTTTCACATTCAAAAAGGGTATTTAGATAATGAGTGAAGAAATGGCAAGAGTCTAGTAAAGTCGTATTTGTAGGTATATAAATTCTATCGGGTAAAAAAAATCATTTATTTAACCCTTAAAGGCCCAGTGTTGCCTTTAAGCAACATACCCAATTTTGGCCTCTAAAATTCTTGAGAATAGGATTGAATCTCTAATGCCTGTTGTTGCCAAAAGAATACATGCTGAAAATGCTATTAAATCAAGTTACAACATATTGATGGCAACCCGAGTGCTGATAAAAAATAAATTGACGATTTTCACTTGAGGTTTCATCTTTTTAGCTTTGTTTGTACGCCTGAGAGTACCATATTTTATTCCATCATTTTGAAGGAAACTCCTTGTTCATATTATTAGTTCTTAAAAATCATCTGTATTTAATATTATAGAATTTTATCAAGGAGATTTTTTTTCAATTAAAGCCCAGTCTTGTCGATGGGTTCAAATTATTTTTTAGCCATAAATCATACTTAAAACAAAATAGGACTTTTTAAGTATTTTTCCCATGGTTTATTCAAAAAATGAAAGTCAAAAAACATTTTTTAAAATCGGGCCTTTAAGGGTTAAAAACTTAATCGTCTTTTTAAAGCTCCCGACATTTTAACATTATTGCTTCATGTGATTTCTGCAATCAACTATTCAATTAATCTAAAAAACAATCTTTTAGTATTTCTTGTCCTTTAGGTCGTCACATTGGGGGACACCACGAGTACGTAGATGAGAAGCCGCCGGATAAATAAGTGGGGTCTCGCTTCCCTGGTGGGTATAGTAAAGGTGGTGTGGCTCGTAGGTCCCATCTCCAAAGATGGTTCATACCCCCATAAAAGGAGGGCGGTCGTCGCATGAGCCGCGCGTAATGGGGGCTATTTTGCCGTTGACTTTATTGCCCAATTTTCTGTCGCGGCGGCGGGTCTTTCAGATTAACCGGACGGCTTCGAGCTATGTCAGAGTATTTCGTTATGAATGTCCTTTAGGTCACTACATAAGTTTAAATGGCAATAAATGTTCCAAATAGGACGTGTCATTTAATTTAGATCTAAATAAGCTCGTCGTCAATGGGTTAGTGGTTGCAGTATTGCAGAAAAAATAAATATTGCTGAAAAAATCTTTTGAATCAGCAGATATTTCAAAACTATACGTATAACATTGCATAATCCCGAATACTGCATTTTGACATATAGATAGATGTCCAGAAAAATTCTTGAACATATCGGAGTATCAAAAAGAAATTTTGTCGAACGAGATTTGTAGGACATCATAAAGTACACAAGAAAATTTAAGTTCGCACAATCATCCATATTTTACTTGTCTAGAAACACTCCACTTTCAATCAAAACCGACGGCCACATCATTCACCTCAAGAGCAGAACCGCTATCAAAAACTACGATTGGATCATTGTGCGTTTAACACGTGCACGCCGGCGCAGCAATTCATGTTTCTCTCCTACGGGCGGCTACTCTACACTGTAAAAAATATCCGTTTTTTTCCCGGACTTTTTCCGTATATTTGACGGTTTAAAGTTGTTTTGTTGACAAAACGGTTTTTCACCGTTTTCCGCTCCAGCCATAAACGGTTTAAAACCGTCAGTTCAAATTCTATTTTTCGTCATACGGTATTGCTTTCCGTACGATAACTTTCCCTTTTCTTAAATGTAATTTTATTGCATTCATTTCATGTTTTTAATAGGGTTCCATCTCCGCTATTGTTTACACATGTTGCAGTAACCTGTTGTCACTCATGAAAGCTAACCTTAAAACACGTGTTCTGGCAATAGTTGATTTTTACACCACTAGGTGGCGCCACTAGAGCTATAGTGACTTTAAAACTCAAATAGATTATTTTTACTTCATTTTATGAAGTCTCCGGTGGTCTAGTGGTTAGAGCGACTGCCTTTTATTTCTATGAACGCGGTTTCGATCCCCGGCTCGGAGGAGTTAGAAGTTTTGTCACCATCTTGCATCGAAATCGTCCAAGTAAGTTCAATTAAAAATTATATTAATTAAATTAATTGAAATTAATAATTAAGCCTTGATTAATTAATATCCTTAATTGATAATACACATCAGCACATTTCAACTCAACTCGAACAGAAGGAGAAAAACAACTCAACTCAGTCGATGACATCACTTACTTCGATGACTTAATTTTTACGGAGAAAACTTGATTTCATACGGTAAAAAACCGTTGTGACTACGGATTTACTTCCTAACTTTTACGGGAAAAACTTGTTCCTGTATGGTAAAAAACCGTTGTGCCTACGGATTTACTTCGTAACTTTTACGGTTTTGCACAACCAACCCAGCTGCCAGTTTAAAACCGTAAATTTTACGGGATTTTTTTTACAGTGTAAAACTGCTTTGCTTTATCGGGTGGCTTCGAACCAAAGTGAAAAACGAAATTTTTACCGCAATGATAACCATTGCTGATCTTCATATTTTACCACCGTTCATGTCATGTTTTTGCCAGAACTTTGTTTGAAATGTTTTTAAAAATTGCATAGAAATAAACAATTACGCTTATAACATTGCACTGTTATGTTTATAATATTGCGTTGAGATAAAATAAATCCTACTTTTTCAATTAATATACGTTAAATTTCCTTTATTTTAATTTTCAACTCTATGGAAATTTTTTCTGATTAATAAACGAACTAAATTGCTGGTGTTACGCAGCCGCCTGATGAAACATTCAAGTGCGAGCCACCGGTGGTACTCGCCGCCTGATGGAACATCTAAGTGCGAACCACCGGTGGTACGAGTCGGCGTGAACGTGTTAAACCACGCATTGAATGTGTCACTGATCTCTTCATGTCATAAACATTACTAAATGTTGTCAAAGATTGGTGATACTAAATGTTAAATATGAATTGGTAGATCACTAGTCGGTAGAAATACCGAACATTCATGATGATCTTCGGCACGCTCTGCTGCAAATTGTTGTCTCTGAGATTTCAGTACTCTGGCTATTGCCTTTACAGTAGTGATTTTTTACATAGGGGTAAAAGCAAACACTATTTACACGATAATATTACACTTTCTATGTTAATTTGCTTCTATCACGAAACAATCGGAGGGTTTGTTTTATCTATTCTGTTCCCTGTTCCTATGATTTCATCTTTTCCTTAGCAAATGTACTATTAAATTATGATTTCGTTCATCCTCCGAAAGAACATAAATCGGTCCCTTAATCGATCTTCAGACGATTTCACTCTGTCCTCTTGTATAAACCCATGTATGAAGGCTAGTTTTAGATAACCTGGCGGTGGGAGGATCCCAGATCTTATTTTATGACTGAAAAAGGGAGGAGCACTTTCTGTTCTTCCGCCAGGATCCCCGTTTTAAATGTCTAGTTGAGACTTCATCTATCCGTAATCGGAAGATTATTTTTCTTCTTTTAAATTCCGTTTCGTGACTTCATGTTGTGCTGGTGTTGGGGAATATTTTAAATACGTAATGAGGTAGAAACAATAAATACTTATTTTTGTTAAATTATTTCCGATTTGGAGCCTCGATTATCTTGTGGTAATCTCTGCTTTAGAACAGAAGGGCTCCAGCCTCGAAACTTGATTCTATCCAAGATCCACCCGTTGGGCTGGTGCACCTTAAATACGTCGAAGGTCAATCGTCCTCCCACTGGTGTGGAGTGGAAGTATGGGGAGGGGGATGCCGGCTCAGGTGTCACCCTCATTATCTGTCAACTATTCAAAATTACGAGGTCCGTCCAAAAACAACCCTGGTGTTTCTAAACGGGACGTCAATATCTCTAACGAAACTAAGGAAAACAAAAACTAAACGGTTTCCATTACCTAAAAATAACATCTTCACAATTTCGCAATGGGAGGTTTATTCTAAAAATTGAATTTTTGGCATGATATGATATTTCTTCGGCTTAACTGTCGTTTTTCACTTTATTTACTATGTCTGAAAATCTGAGCTGAGTTCGTTTAAACCTGATAGAAGATGTATTTTACAACTGCTATGAATATATTTTGCCTTCATATCTTTCTACGTATTTATCATAGCTTCCTTGCGCTTAGTTCAATAAAACAAGCCTTAAACGTATCGTAGAGATGGATGATATGCAGATATATTTTGCTAATATGCAAAAATTTTTACAACCCTTGAAAAAGATCTCGGAAAAACTTTTGTTCTAAAGACGAACAAAATATATTTATAAACCAAATAAAATGTTTATTTTTTTTTCAAATGTATGCTTGTAATAAAACTGAATAAAACGAAACAATTTTTATTTCCCGAGAAAGCGCCCATTTTTATTTTTTTTCCAAAAAATGGGCACTAAGCCGTTCATGAACCCAAATGATCTCACGATCTTATTCAATGAGTATGAACACAAAAAGCGTGAGTATAAAAGGGTAGAAAATTAGCACGAAGCAAGTCATTCGTGACTTCCAGAAAAGGTAAAATTATATTGCACAGAAAAATTCCAAGGAGTAGAAACTCACACGGAAATAGGCATTCGTGATCTTCCAACAGAAAAAAGAATTTATTTCAAATAAAAACACGAGAATCTTTTATTTAAAAAAATATTTTTTCCAGAACAATTCTTCGTGACCTTGGGAGAAAAAATACTACCTAATTTTTTTTTCGATAGAAAAAGCAAAGCTTTGTTATTCCAGATTTTATGAATTCAAGGGCACTAAATGCATTTAAATATAACAAAAGTTGTATCTTCTCATTTCAGTTGGGCCTTGTGTTGAACGTTATCTGGGGCCACGGTAATCTGGTGGTAAATCCGCGACTTCGGGACCAGAAGTCTCTTTGTTGGGAACCCGGTTCCACAAAGGATCTGCTGCGTGTGTGGGCACGCTGTCCGTTAATTTTGACGTCCCCCGCTGGTGTGGCTTTAAAGTTTTGAAAGTGGGTGGAGGCTCAGGTGTTGTCTTCGGCCTCTGACTATGGTTCAAAATTACAAGGCCCGTCCCAAAATGGCCCTCGCGTTGCTTCGAAACAGGACTTGCATACAACTGAACACTTTGAATATTATATGAAGCAGCGGTCATCTGTGGGCAGAGTACAGACCTCGGGGTAGCATGTTTAAGAGCCGATTCCTCCAAAGATCCGCCGTGTACGTGATCTTGTTGCACGCTACTGTTCGACTGATACGCGTTGGTGGCTGACCTTCAACCTTAGATAGACGAGGGCATTTGTTTAGAAGGAGAAATGTAAGAAACGGAGAAAGTTGAAGTAAGAAAGAAACGGCAAGTTGAAGAAAATTAACAGGCTTGTTACAAATGCGACTGTGTTGACTTCTCCCAACTTATCAAAATAAAACCCCTAATATCCCATGATACTTGCTTCTCTGTCTCTTTCTCATAAGAGCCGTGGATTAACCCATTCCATCCACAAAATTGTTATATTTTTCCTAAAAATAAATCTCCTGGTTTGAAACCGGGACATATATATCCCATCGTCGTGAACACTGGGGCATATATGACCCAGAAGTCTTCATCGAGTGATTTTGTAAAAAAAATAAGTTTTGAAATCGGATTTATAAATAAATCAACATTTTATTGAAATTGCACGCTACAAAGCGCACACACTCGTTAGCTATCAAATGAGCAGATGCAACACTGAAAAACCGTAATGTAACAACCTACGATAGCGATATCGTGTTCTGAAAATGAAACGCCTTCTCAAACTTGCCAGGACTGATGGGAAATACTTCCACCAGCCCAAGAATTATTTCTATCCGAAAAGTAATTTTTAAAGTTCTTTCGGAAAGTATGTATCCCGTTAGTCGCGAAAGGGTTAAATCTTGGCCACTTCAGTTAAATACTCTCATGTTAGTGTACGTGGAAGTTTGGAAATTTCTATTTCAGTCCCATGATAGCTCTTACGTAGCTGCAAAATTGCACTTCAATCTAACTAGACTTCAAGCCCTTGTCAATAAGCGAAAACATCTAATTTCAGCAACTCAAACTCTTGTCCATCTCATTCAAATATGTTCTGTCGAGAGACATGTTCAGACATTAATTCAAGGTAAATGAATCAAGTAGGGACAGTTTCAAAAGCTTAGAGACTCTGCATGGATCGATAGGAATAAATCTCTTGAAATTTCCTAGAATGTTTGCATACTCAAAATAAATGAATAGTTATCCGTAAAGAGGCAACTTGTATGTTTACGAAAAAATTCAGTATAAATTGTTTAATCTTTAATTGCACATTTCTTTATTTGATATTGCAGCTTTTTTCTCCTAAAAACGTTATTCAGATATACAGAGGGTGTTCGCACATTTTTAGAACGATTTCGTTTCGCTGGAGGGAAAATTCGTTAGCTTGGAAAAATTCATTTTCACAACAGTTACATTTTTGAAGCTATAATTTATCATTTGCAAAATAAATTTTTTGTTTACATGAAAAATTGCGTTTTTAAAGAAGCGATGGATAGAACACTACGCTTTTGCTCTTCCCAAAGACAGTAAATCTTATCCAGTTATTTAAAGACGCTGTGAAAGCAAGCCATGTTTTTTATATCTAAAGCCACAATAGGTAATATTGTTAATAAGAAAGGAAAAAATCGTCAAAGTTTGGTTTCAAGTGGGAAAATTGGTT
This sequence comes from Araneus ventricosus, assembly GCA_013235015.1. Lineage (NCBI taxonomy): Eukaryota > Metazoa > Arthropoda > Arachnida > Araneae > Araneidae > Araneus > Araneus ventricosus. Next base: position 94,852 of record BGPR01003579.1, read on the forward strand.
CAATGGAAAAAACGCAGTTCTTCAATATTGAAAAGGTGCTATCTCTAATAATAAAAGAAAATCCCCCAAGTCAAAGATTTGTCGCAAAATCATTAAAATGCTGATTACTACTCGTAAACAAAATTATTAACACTTATTTGAATTCCAAAAAGGCAAAAAAAACAATTTTCGTCTTCATGTCATCTCACTGAACGCAGAACACGCCTCAGAATTATTTATAAAAAGCATTTATCCGGACAAAACTTGAAAAAATGTCGTAACAACAGATGAAGCATGAGTCTATTTAAATGACTGCAAGGAAAAAATTTAATTAATTATCATAAAAGAGGAGAAAAATATCTTAAAACATGGTTTAAAGAATCTAAAAGTTTTCCTAGGGATATTATTATTGCTGCTGATTTTTCACATGATGGCAAAATAAAAGTAAAGAGAATAGATAAAAATGTTAAGATCAACTCCACATGCTATCAGGAGCACATTTTATCTACAATCTTCAAATATGAAATAACATCTCTTTACCCACAATGCCAGGAATCAGTAGAACTGCACTAAATCAAAGCAAGTAATTGCACATCACAATCCACTGTTAATTTCCTGGAAAAAATAGAACAAGAAGTCGGCATTAAGACTATAACCTTCACTAATATTCCTGGTAAATAGTTCTGTATCACCCATGAGTTTTTGAGATTTGGGACATTTAAAAACCGCATTATTCAAACATCGACCTACATTCTTTTCTGGACTTCGGAAAGCCATTCAAGAGAATTAAGACAAAATACCTCCTTTGATACCACAAAAATCATTATCATAGATTACGATGTAGAAAGTTAGTTAAGAATACGGGCTATCAAACTGAACATTTCAAACACAAAAAAATATGTAAAATGGTTCTTAAAATACCATAAAATTCGTTCTAAAAATGTGCGAACACCCTCTGTAGGTGTTCTAATAGCTGAAGATATTTTCTCGTAAAGCTGTATTACCTATATACAGGGTGATTAACAAAACGTGGCCAAACTTTAAGGGTAGGTCAGGCATACGACAAGCATCCAAAATCGTATAGGAACATGGGTGCGCAAACGCCATCCAGAGACAGCAGATGGCATCTAAAATAAAACAGTGCTGGACAAAATGCCGATATCTTTCTGAATCTTAAAGTTATTGAACTGGAATTTTTTTTATATAAGTTGCGTTAAGTATATGGCTCTGAAGTTGTGAAAGAAAAATTACGCTCTCTTTCGCGCATGCGCAGTAAAAAATTATTTCCTACAAATGCTAATATCTCCTTTACTATTCAACGTGTGTACATGAAATTTTGATTATAATGCGTCTCTAATATATTATGTGCCTTGCAAGTTTCATAGAATTTCAAGGCAAACTCTGCAAGATATAAGCAAAAGCAAGTTGTAAGAAAATTCATCCACCCTTCAGGGAGATATTCGAAAAAAATGTGCATTAGCAACTTTTTGTGAAGCAGCTGGATGCACGCAATCGCTTGTGTCTGCCCAAACTTTAAGACTAGGTGAGGCAATACAGAAGAAAATTTCGTATTTTTTCGAATATCACTCAGAAGGCTGGATATTTTTCCTCGAACTTCGGCCATGTAAAGAGTATTTTTTAACCCGCAATTTGCATCAAAGATTCGGTCACGAGGGCATTCAGGGGGCCGACAAGAAATTAATGAAGTCGAAGAGGAATTTTGGCTCGCCCTGCTTCACAGAAAGCTGATAATGGTTTGCAACTTTCATCAATTCTTTTGTGTGATGTGCGCAATATTTACATACATTTTCGTAAAAATAGCGCGAAAATTCGGGAAGATATAAAGGTTTATTTAAAAAATCTTAAATTTTTCCGCATGGTTTTTTGCCGATAACTTTCAGTGTTTTAATTAGAATTGTATGAAACTTACAGAGTACGTAATAATATATTAGAAAAGAATTGTATCAAAATTTCTTGTAAATAGGTTGATTATTAAAGGAGATATTAGCATTTGTAGTAAATAATTTTTTATTGTGTATGCGCGAAAGGTATCGGAAATTTTCTTTCGCAACTTCAGAGCCATATATATATACCACAATTTATCCTCCTCAGATCCAAGACAAAATTTGAATTTTAAAGAAACTCCATTTTAAATTACTGTAAAAAAAATCCAAACATGTTTCAGATGATAAGACTTCTGATCATTTTTTGCCATATATTGACAAGATCTACAGCCAATTTTGATAAATCTAGAGGCATTTGAATTAATGTGGTGAAAGTTTGAAAAAGTGTTGCAAGTGTTTTTTAGTGTCTTCTACCAGCGACGCTGGGTCTGAGGAGGTTATATAAAAATCCTAATTCCATAACGTCAAGATTCAGAAAGATATCGGCGTTTTGGCTAGCGCTGTTTTATTTTAAATGCCAACTGCTGCCTCCAGATGGCGTTTTCGCACCCATAATTCTATGCGATTCTGGATGCTTATCAATGTCTGACCTACCCTTAAAATTTGGTCACGTTTTTTTGAATCGCCCTGTATATAAAAGAGAAAGTCACTCGCTGACTCATCACCGAATCTCCCACGCCACTGAGACTAGAAACTTGAAATTTGGCAGTTGCTTTTCTTTTCGGTCGGGTAGTAGGTGCTCACTAAGAAATTTTCCGAAATATTAATTAGAACTTTAATTACTTAAAAATTACCTTAAATTTTAACGCTTTCCAGCAATAACTTCGGAGCATATTATTGCCCAAAATACATTTTATCATCTTAAAGTTCAAAAAATTAGCTTTTCAACGATACCAATTTCATCTTCATGCGACATTCTCTTTAATTTTAATTAATTTTTTAAAATGTTTTCAAACACAATTTATAAAAATGCTTTTATTGTTCTTAAGTGCACAAATTTCTTATTTCTTCTCCGTTCTTTTACGAAAACTTTCTAATACTTTTGCTTTTAATATATGTCAACATATTGATAAATTGCAATAATTTCAGCTTTTTTGCAAATTCTGGTTCTCAAAATCCTTTTAGCCTGGGCATTAAAGTTGGATATTCTAACTTAACTAAATCTGAAATTATGGGTGTAGAAATTGTAGTGATTAATGGATTATAGATCTCTTGCAGATTATAGTTAATTATAATATTTTATATAGAAGAATTTTTTTACATTTAAAACTATTAAACGGGAAAGTATTTTTATCTTTAAATTTAAAACTTTGCTATGCATATGAACGTATTTTGTTTTAAGTACACATACTTTTGACAAATTTATTTTCTACTTTTTACAATACAGTAATAAAAGCGCGTTTTTTAAATATATCCCTATTCTTATTATTTTGTTAACAAACTAATGATTATTTTTTATTTCAAACCCTAATAAAAGCCAACCTTGAATCTACAATTAATTACTCCATTTCATTTGCCACAATCGAGGTGTTTTTTTCTTATCCAAAAGAAAATCCAACTATGCCCTCATTATTTTTCAGGGCTCTCCCGATTCATTCGCCTCCCATATATAAAATATAAAAGACAATTTTTTATTGTTTTTTAAGAAACTGATGAGCATTTTTATTTCAAAGCAAACCTCAATCCACAATTAACTACTCCATTTGTTTGTCCCAATCGTGGCATTTTTT
>BGPR01003579.1:98474-110304 GCA_013235015.1 Araneus ventricosus
CAATCGTGGCATTTTTTCTTATCCAAAAGAAAATCCAAGTCTCTCCCTTTATTTTTCATGGCTCTCCTGATTCATTTAGCTCCCATATATAAAATATAAAAGCCCAGCTCCTTCCCGAAAAGAATAACCGCCTTTGAACACACCGGAATGCTTATGTATCTTTAATCTTCCTTCGAAAGCACGTTTCTCCGGGCCCATCGCATTGCTAGTAAAAACGGCTTTTAACTCGATTGCTAATATTTTCTGATGCTTTCTCCCCGTGATAAAAAAAAAAAGAAAACTTTGAAAATCAGTTCTCAACCAAATGTTCCCGAGTGCTGTTGTCTGGATGAATGGAATCTAAAAGGAAAGGAATGTCAACCGTGGGGACATCCAATTCCCTATTTCCTGCAAGAAATTCAATAAAGCGCCGATTCGATTGCTTTACTTTTTGAATCGGAATCGACCGGTGAAGGCTTTCTCTCGTTGTCCTCATTACCACAGACTGAGTTTGCGATTTATCTTATAATCTGACAGAAGTCGGATTATTGGAATCTGCGAATATTCATCAACCTTTTCGACGATAGCGGAGCGTATGGGTCGTAGCTAATGCTCCTCTGTGTAATTTCTAATTTGTATGAATGAAAGATGAATGCAAATTAAAATTGTGACTTTTCAGTGCGATTATTGAGGAATGATTAATTACTTGAATGCACGTTGTATACAAGAACTCCCTAATGGTAAAACGGCCGAGGGGGCTTGGTGTTGAAATTTCGGCCTCGAGGTCAAAGGAGCGTAGGTTCGTGACTTTTATTCCACCGAAGATCTGCCATGTGCGAGGGACCTGGTGTATACGAAGTCTATCCTCATGGTACAAAGTCTTCTTATTGGCGGAGTGAGGCCACGGTGGTTTGTTGGTTATGTCTCTGCTTTGGAACCGGAGGGTTTCATGTTCGCAACCAGATTCCGCCGAAGAACCGCCGTGTATGTGGGCTTGGTGCACACAAATCTGGCGTTGAGGGGAAAACGTCCTCCCGGTGGTGTGGCACAGAAGTTTTGAGAAGAGTTGCCGGCTGAGGTGTCGTCATATGATCACAGTCAAAATTATGAGGTCTCTTCAAAAATTGTCCTCGGGGTGCTTCAAAACTAGACGTAAATAATACGCCACCTGCGTGGAAATTTGGAGAGAATACCAGCTCGGGTGTTGCGTTCGTCGTCTGCCGCTGGTTCAAAATGAGGTCTGTCCCAAAATGGCCCTCATGTAATTTGGAAACAGAACGCTAACGTATCTAAACTAACTTGTTTTTCCACATCTATTCTTGAGTTACAAATAAGAGCCATTTTCGAAATTTCAATGCTAGAAAAAGTAGCTTTTCTGGAATGTCATTCTCAAGACTTAGAGGAACGTTTTTTCGAGTCTCGATCTCACTGAAGATTTTTTCATAAATATGAGACAATGACATATCAATTCTGTTGCGGGAAAAATGTCTGGAGACTGATACGATGCGTTAACATTGACAAGTGGGTTTGATCCTTTGCTATTAACTTCAGGCAAAAGCCAGCAGGTCCGTTCTCAAAAGTCTCTATATACCTTTAAAACCACCAACTGATTTTTAGATTTATCTTAGTTTCCGAAACATCTCTTCTTTTAAGTATGTTTAGGGAACCAAAACTGTCTATGAATATTTATTAACTCTTTTAATATTAACGAGACTTAGTTGCCACTGCTAATTTTTCTGTCTCGATTCTAATTTATATCTATATATAAAAAATAGTAGTCACTGCATTTGTTGAATGTGAATATTATTGAAAAATGCCATTTTGTCAATGAATAAATCTGCAGTGGATGAGCCACCATGAAACACAGGACATTGGTTATTAGAACTTTTTGAGTTGATTTTGTGTATTTATTGATCTGTTGATTATAATACAATTTATATCGGCCTTACACCCTTCCGGGTAGGTTGGGTCGGAGTGGGTGTTAACAATAATAAAAATAATACAATTTACATCGGCATTAAAGATCATGCGAGCAGTTATTTTATTGAAATTTTTAAAAAATATTTAATGTTTCGAAAAAGAGTGTTAGGAAGGGTATTTAAATTCGATAAAATAGTTTCAAATTGAATTAGTAGCTTATTTTTTTCTTTGTATTTTTCTATATAATTCTTATTTGTATTCGAAAATTACATCTATATATTTAAAATAATTTGGTAAAACCCTCAGACAGTTCGCCAGCCACAACAACTCGACGGATTTCGACAATTTTTATTTCATATGAAAGCTAATGACGTCTAGATATGTCATCAAGGGTCAACTGCCTCCCATCACCCTTAATTTTTGAGAGATATTGCAAAATAAACAGAATGTATTAACGGAAATCATGGAGATTTATTTGCAAAATAGTACCGTATTCCTGGAGCCTCAAAAACCGGACTGATTTCGCCAATTTATTACGTCACTTCTTTCAAATAACTAACGAATCAGAATGTCCCGCTTTATTTTTGTAAGTTTACAATAGTATTTTTCATTTATATGCAGTTCTGTTGTATTTCATTCCAATTTAACTTTAATAGCAGACGCTTTTGTTAAGACATATCTAAAAATATTATTATTAGTTAATATTTAATAGTTTTAGTTAATATTTAATTTATAATCAATAGCAAACGATTTTTTTTCCTTTCTAAATTTATTTTTATTCGATTGGCAACAAGAAAATTAGTTGTTGTTAAAAAATTTTTACGGAATACAGCGCTGTTAAATGAAAGAATGAAGTTGTTTCTGGAGTAAACATTTTAATTTTGCTATGACTTTGTATTTTCATCAATAATCCCAACAGTTCCATTAAAACAATATTGTAAAATAACTATTGTAGGTGATGGAAACTGTTTATTTAGGGCAATATCATTCTGTATTTATGGATCTGAAGACTTTCATGCCGAAATTCATGAGACGGTTTTGAAAAACATTACAACTAGATGAGGTTTATTGAAAGATTTTATAATTTTAAAGGAATCTGTTGTCCACAAAGAATATGAAATCTACTATGGTTTTATTGTCTGCTCTACTGATCTTCATGCAGTATTTAAAACTGAAAAAAGTAGTGGCTGAGAGCCTCGAAGCAGCGAGGGGCAGTGCTGAGCAAAATGGGTGATGGGCCGCGAACCCGCCTAGATGGCGGCGAGAGCGTCTAGTTTTATAATAAAAATTTACAATACTCTTTCATTTGACTTTTGCACTTATAGGGACTTATAAGACTTTTTCACAAATATTTTATTCAAGAAAATTGAAAAAGGAAATTCTGCAAATTAATTTTTTTTATTTACTAGTTTACTTGGTTTTTTTTACATATACTTTTATTTTTTTCCTCAAAAACTCAATCGCATAAAATAACAGAGCTTCCATTAAGCTTTCAGCTTCAAACCTGAAATAAACTCTTTCTATAATCATTTTCATATTTTCCATTATATTTATTTTGCTGGCAATCAATATTACCAACAAAATGCGTGTAGTTGGAACAAATTATATTTCCAAATGTACCTATCGTGATAAATTTTTATTTCACCAGAAATTTATTTCTTCCGAAAGTCATTTATACTTCCTGTTTTCAGTTTTATTTCGTAATTTTTATGAGTAGTGTCAAATCTCATTCCTAGTTACAGCGTTTTATTTTAAAACTCACTCACTCGGAAGTTATCAAATATTGCAGAAACCGAAAAGTTATTATAAAGAGTAGAATTTCTGAGCAAAATAAATGTATCTGATAAGATGTTACTCATTGTTGCAAAATTTTCTTTTCTGGTTTTAAATGTGTTTAACTAGAGCCTATTCCTGGTGGAAATTCAGCATCGGATATTTTTAGTTGTTCATGCAGTAAAGTTGAAAATGTTGAGTAACCAAGGTTTTTTAAGTTTTCTAAAGCCTATAAAAATTGGAATTAGGAAAACGCTGTGACTGGAAGCTATTATTAAAATTTTAGAAGCAGTGTTTTAAAACCTACGGGAAAAGAAAATTTGCTGAAATCAGTTATCATTACAGGGTGTTCAGGAAGATCATTTACAGATTTTAAGAACGGGTCAGACTCATAGAAACAAGTCATTTTCGTAATAGACAATAGGGTCGGAAATGCAAATGGGGGTCATTACGGGGGCTTTTTGTCAGTGAATTAAGAAAGACTTGTCAGATGAAATGTATAACAAAGACTGAATGTAATGCACATTTACAATAACACGATAACCCAGTTGTATGAATAATAACATGAGAACTGCATATCGTCTCAGACGGCAAGTCCTTTGGACACTTACTTTAAGTGTTCCAGGGTTGGTTTGTTGATGCTGCGTCCTACTTGCCATTATCGTTTCTCTCAAGCCGCATACGACTTGTAATGATGTTGCTCATGCAATTGGGTAATTGTGTTATTGTAAATTTGTTATCTACTCCAGTGATTCCCAACCTGTTTGGTTCTGCAGATCACTTGTTGTGTAGAAAATATTTTGAGGCCCACTAACTAAAGATATGAACATATATTTATATATTATATGCACGTATAATGTCAGCAATTAGTAATTTTAGTGGAAAAGGATTAAAAATATTTATAAAGCAAAAAAACAAGCGACGTCTCTTGAGGCTTCCCTGCCTTCGACTCTTGACTAGCGTTCCGCGGTCCACAAATACGCCATCCGAGACCCACAAGTAGGTCGCGACCCATAGGTTGGGAACCGCTGATCTACTCAATCTGTGTTGTACATTTCATCTGGTGTACCATTTTTTTGCTTAATTCACTGAAAAATTGCGCACTGCAGAGGCTCCTCTTTACGTTACCGAGCCCATGTTCTATTGCAAGTGTGATTTCTATATTCCTGACCTGTCCTCATAGTCTGAAAACCCAGTATAAATTTCCAAGCGCTACCGAAATCTTTTATGATATAATTATATGTAGATAAATTTCTGTCGAAACGATCAAATTTTAGTTTCAAAATACGTTCTTCGTATTGACCATTTTGCGCATGCTCTGTTTTACTACAGTACACAAAAAATGTCGACGAAGAATTATTGCAACTTTAATTTTCTCTATCAAATGCCTCACGTTAATGGGGAAGTTTGGTGACAGGAGTGCCGACTCGCGTGTTGTCGTCATCACTTGATCAACTTTCAAAAATAAGATATGTCCTCTGAAACCTTTATGCAGTTCAATATTAACGGGTCATTGAGTCACCAAATGAAAATAAAATCCTTCTTTCACTTTCAAGGACATGCACATACTTCTTAGAAACGCACACTGAAATAAGCACACGTCGTTTCAGTATAAACTGTTTATTGCGGGAGGTACAGATAATGGACTAGTATTTTTACCTTTACATACAGGGTGGTACAGATGCTGTATCATTAAGCCCTTAACACTCCATTAGACGCAATCATTTTCATTCTTAACCCCTTGTGGTAAAATGACGAGTCGAGCTCGTCAGTTGTTTTTCATGTCATGCCGTACACTCGTCATGTGACTAAAGTTACTTTTGAATATGATAACACAATATATTTATTTTAAAATTTCTAGTGTATTGAATCTGCAACTATTGTATCCCCCTTTTATTACTTGCGCAAGTATCACAGATCATTATCGTATATTGTTTGTCGTTAGAACTTCTACAGTCCGTTAAGAAATTATGAAATAAATAGAGGTTCCAATACAAGGTTATAATATATTTATTATAATTGGGTTTCAGTAATTTAGAATAATGCAAAAAATGATTGCTTTAACAAAAATATTAAACATGGAAAATAGTGTTAACAGATTATAAGAGCACTTGTCTAAAAACAAAAAAAAAATATATGAAATTAATATGATATTGGTCATCGGTTTTTCTAATGACCCCAAACACTCTATTTTTCATTGAAATGACCAGGTAGTTCAGTTTAATTTCAGAAATATTGCGCCATTATTTTACAATGGCTACTTCCAGCTCAATGGCAGAGGGAAAACTGTTTATTATTAACATAAACTTCGCATCATAATATACCCCAAAGATTTTCGATTACGTTCAAGTCTGGACTTCGACTTGGCTAATGGCAAAACATTAACTTTTTTAAAACCATTTCTGGGTGGATTTAGATGTATGGCAAGAAGCATTGTCTTGCTGAAACATCTACTTAGCACCACCAGACAGTATCAGATGATCATATAGCATAACCTCATAACTTGCAGAGTCCATTCGTCCCGAAATTATCTGTAATCGCAAGATCCAACATGACTAAAGGTTCTCCAAACTATTACTGATTCTCCTCCTATTTGTCGACTGAAGCATTCTTTCGGTTCCTTTCTCAAGTCATGTCAATAGTGTTTGCAGCCATCGGGACAGTCAAAGTTAAATTTCTTTTCATCCAAAAATATCATTTGTTTCCACTCATTGTTCCATGACGTGACATTTTTAGCCCATTTCAGTCTTTCTTCTTCGATGTTTCAATAACTTTGGGCTTTTCCTCATTTTCATAAATCTTGCATTAGTATTTGGTTTAAGACTCTTCCAAACTGTGACATGTGAAGTTTTTTTGCTGAAACGTTTCGAAATTTCAAGAGTCGAAAGACTCTTTAGTTAATAGTCGAAACATTTGTCGAACGTCCCGTGCTGTCAAAATCCTTTTTCTTTCAGATCATATAGTTTTGTTTAAATTATCTTTTCTAATTATGTCATTTCATGTCTCTTCATTAACCTAGATATTTCTCTTTCAGATTTATCAACACCCTTATAAAATAAATTTTTTTCTGTCTTCGCACTCGGGCAACTCTTTATCCCACGGCATCTTCAAATAAATCGTGGATAACACAATCAAAACCTGCACATTTGTTTCTCAGGTAATACTTTCACGAAATACTAACGCATGCGTTTTATAATGTTTCTGCTGTGATGTATAGCATGCTAATTTTCTCAGATCTTATAATTTTTTAAAAGACACCTTATTTAATTTTTAGAAAAATTTAATAAAATATAAGTTGATTTTTTTAAGTTGGAATTAGTACAGAAAGTATTTCACGGTCAATTTTAAGTTATACACGCTAAAAATTTGCGTATTATGTCTTCTTCAGAAATGCACCAATTCGTTAGGGGTAGGTACAAGTCACAGCGAAATTTTGTTTATCAATTGGATTTCATTTTTGTAAACATTAAGTGGTAACATCCGTCATTTCATTCCCCTTTTTTTCATGATTAAATCGTATTTTTCATGATTAAATCGTACCGAAAGGGATTAAATAGTCGTATTACATCTAGCGGATATAAAATCTATTTTTTGATATCCGATATATGCGTAAAAAACAGCTAATACATACAGATCAGACTGCATGTGTATTGGTTAGACAACAGAGGATTAAGGATTCACCCTTTAGGAGCTAATATGTGGTTGCGGTTCTGATGCTACTTTGTCTAGAATTTCTAACCAAGTTCATGAGTCTAGGAAGTGTGGTGTATTCTGTTGGTCAAAGAAACCTTACAGTACCTTCAGATAGAATTCTACTTGGCTTCAATATATGAAGGCAGGCTACATTCCTGAGAGAATAAAGGGGAAACTGACCCAAGTTTATATTTTGCTTCAAGGAAAACCAGGAAAAACTCCAGTAGCCAACCAGACCACAGCTAGCAATTCATTGCTAAAACGTACATTAGTCGACCATTTTATGAATGCTAGTTAGCCCTCCGACTGAGGATTTTTTAAAATCGCTATTTAGATGCAACGTTTGCAAACCTGTTCAAATACCGTTGAGCCAAGCTAGTTGTTATTTATATGCAAAGCTTTATTAGTATAAAAGTGCTAAGCAAACTCATTAACTTGTGAAAATCGCAGAATACAGCAGAAAATAGACTTGCTCCCAACCCGCGGAAATCGCGGCATACGCAGTCAGAGGGTTAAAAGCAAGGTCAGTGGGTAGAGTCCCTAAACTTCTTTCTCCGATTTATGTTCCTCAGCCATGTTATGCCTTAATCCGCAAGAGTAGTCACTAATCGATGTGTTCTGTAATAATTCTGTAGAGTTTCATTCTCCTCTCCTATACTATCACCTCTTGTGCAATAGATGCAGACAGCGGTGGCCTCGTTGTAGAGTCTCGGCTTCGGGACCGGTGGGTCACATGTTTGAAACTCGATTCCACAGATGGCCAGCCGTGTATACGGACCAGAAGCATGTTAAATCTGTCGAAGGCCAAACATTCCCCTGCTGGTGTTGCTCTCGTCATCTGACTATGATCCAAAATTACTAGGTCCGTCATAAAATAGCTTTCGTGCAGCTTCAAAACGATAAGTCAATTTATCTGAAACCTAAAATAATTGCTTATTAGATCTTATTGTTAATAAAGGTAGACAAGAATAGGGTACCCCAAGGGGTCGAAAGAGATCGCAATGGCTTAAAAAAAAGTAGGGATTACTTTTCTGTTTCACCGTCGGAGTCTCGGTTTTAAAAGTATATTTTTAGATAACAGCAGAGAAAAATCTAAAGGTTAAGGCATTTATAAATGTCTAAAAAGGCTAGTAATACTAAAATAAGCGAGCGATAATAAAGTATGCATTCTGAATACAATTTCATTAAGAATTAAAGCTTCTCGAGAATCCCCCTTGGGTTTTCTCTCCGAATATCAGAAGTCCAAAGAAGCCTGACCATTAATATCCATATCTGGCCAAATCACCGTCACGAGTTCGTCCTATTGCGTGCTGGGGAAAACTCTCGGGCTGGTTTCGTGAGTCATGCCAATAAATAACCCGGTGCTCTGGATCTCTAAATTCCATTTTCTATATCGCTAAACAATTCATTGGGCCATTTGTATCTATAAGTCATGGGGGCATACGAGTTCTCGATTCAGTCTTTCAAGACAGTTTCTTTTCGGAAAGTTGGGAGAGGTTGTAGAAAGATCTCGTATCGAATAACGCAGGCTATTCTTTTTTATCTTTAGTAACCGTATTGAAGGGGCCTAATTTTACGCACTGTTATCGTCGCATGTAATTGTATTTTGAATATTGTGCATCATTTGATACAGTATTTGTTGGCGGTTTACATGGAAGCATTTATTTAACCCCTTCTGGTACGATTTAATCATGGAAAAAATATACATGAAATAACCATTTAATTTTTATTTAAGAAACAAAAAACCCTTATCCATTTTAGTGTTTATTTTGCATCATGTTTTTCCTTTAGTAAAAATGTCTATTGAACGATGTTCCCACTTAAAGTTTACACGAACGAAATCCGACTGACTAACAAAATTTGGCTGTCACTTCTACCTAATAGTTCTAACGGCAAACAATATGAGATAATGATCTGTTATATTCACACAAGCAATAAAAGGGGATACAATACACCACAAATTTTAAACTAAATGTGTTACTTTTGAATATGATGGTGATTTTAGTCGCATGACGAGTATAGGTCGTCATTGTGCGGTAAGGCATGAAAAACCAATGATGAGCGCTACTCGTCACTTTACCGCAAGGAGTTAATCAGAAACCCTTGACATTTTGTGAATTTTGCGATTTTATTTCCTCCATTAGTCGTAAATTCGGACAGATACGCATGCAGTCTGTATATATTAACCTTCCAGTAGTCGCGCGTATGTAGGAGATTCTTATATTGACATCGTCGTTCTTTTAAAAATTTAAGAGCAATTTTTATTTATACAATCTTTATTTAGTACCAAGCTAATAAATACAGATTACATAATTAAAAGTTCATTTATTTTTGTAAAACAACACGATATAAATATGTAATACGATGCACAATACAAGTACCTCGTACATACGCCCGAGTGCTGGAGGGTTAACTGTTTTTAGCGCATTGTAATTTGAATTTTACTTGCAGAATGTTAATCTAAATTCTCATTGAGACTAAATATTATAGTTATAAAGATAACCTATGAACCGGAATAAAACCGGATGAACATAACATAGAATAGATATAATATTCGTGAGATGCATTGCGACCACTTAATATTGATTGCCATTAAGAAACTACCGTTAAGAAATGATTGCGACTAAGGGAGTTTTAAACTTAACCCAAATATGCGCATTTTTTTATGCGAACTTGAAATAAATTCACAAGTTATACAGCAAATAACTTATAATACAGTAATTAATCTCGGAGTAATTCGTCCTTTCAATTTTTTCTGTTTTACGAAAATGGCCATACGTATATATCAATATAAACGCGGTAGCGGTGACGTAGTTGTACAATCTCGGCTTTGGGGCTGAAGGGTTCCAGGCTCGAAACCCGATTCCACTGAAGATACCCCGTATATGTAGTCCTGGTATCCGCTGAATCCGACGTCGTGGGTCAAATGTTCTCCCGTTGATGTGGTGCAGAAGTTTGGAGAGGGGTATACCAGGTCAGATGTCGTCCTCGTCATCTGACAGCGCTCAAAATTACGAGGTCCGTCGCAAAATAGCCCTCAAATTTCTTCAAAACGGGACTTTAATATAACTGAACTAAACTCAATGTAGGCCCTAGATTTCGTTCCTACTTGGTTAACTGCGTCCATATGCGAGTATTAGTACAAATAATAACATGCATTTAGAAGTAAAAGATAGAATAGGTACAAGATTTATCTCTAAAAATACGGGTCTAATGAGTTAAAAACGTCAGTTAATTATCATTGCATGTGCTCTAATTCTTTATTTCCTAAATTATAAATGTGCCCTGTATATTTAAGATGAGATTATATTGTGGAGTAAAGTGCACCTTGTTATTAATATGAGTACCATTTCTGGGTACTCAGAAGTAATGCACGATATGCTCAAGTGTACGTGACATTAAGTCGACAGCTATTAGCCAACAAGACATGACACTTAGCAGACGTGTCCTTCTCACCGACAAGGCGTTCAGCCGACATCTCTTACTAGCACTTGTATGCTTGCTTTATCCATTTAAATACAGTTCCTACCAAGAAAAATCTTTTTGATACGGCTGTTACACAACCCCTAAATTAAAAATTGTTACAGAGTACACCATAGAGATATGGACAAGTACCCTATTTTTTACTTTTGTTTAATGTTAAAACAAGAACAAATAATAAATGGAATGATATGCAAAAATATTCAAATTCTTACAATAATTAATAATCTAAATATGATAATCCAACCATTATTCTTGCAGTAATCAATAAAATAATTGTTAAAAAAATTATATTAAAAAGTTGCGTGGGAAAACTTTAAAAAACCCGAAATATATGCAAATATATTAATCGGCTAAGTTTCAAGGGGCCTAAAAGTCTTGTCCTGACGGGAAGAGGTTTTGACAAGTGTCCGCTACCGATGGACAGCATCATTTTTCTGAAATACTATAATATGACAATCAATTTTATGTATGTTGTTGGCAGTGGTGTAGTCGCAAAATAAGCAGTGGCGGGACGCTCTAACCTGAGTTACAAAAATCGTACTATTTTAAGGACGTTCCCAAAATTTTTTGTTTATTTCTTGTAAAAAAAAGCAGTGCCGGAACGGCGTTCCGCCTCCACTACACCTCTTGTTTTTGGCATTGATAGTTGATTATAAATTATATATTCAATTCATTCAACAACAGAACTTGGTTCCATGGCATTAGCCTTCCTTCCACCTTCTAATTTGAAATTGTTTTCGTTAAGTAGACATTGCCAGTACAATGAACAACCATCTGATCCATTTGTCGAGTTAGAATCACTGCACATTTTACGCATTTAGCTAATGACTCTTTAATGAAGCATGTCGAAAGTTGGACGTAACAACGGATGTTCACTTTCCTTTGCTGTCTGCAAGGCAATGAATTTTGAAGCTGTCATATACGAAACGGTACGGCCACATCTGTAAGAAATTGAAGAATCATATGAGCACATGAATAGCGG
>BGPR01003579.1:115304-133336 GCA_013235015.1 Araneus ventricosus
TTTGCTTTGAAATAAAAATGCTCATCAGTTTCTTAAAAAACAATAAAGAATTGTCTTTTATATTTTATATATGGGAGGCGAATGAATCGGGAGAGCCCTGAAAAATAATGGGGGCATAGTTGGATTTTCTTTTGGATAAGAAAAAAAAACACCTCGATTGTGGCAAATGAAATGGAGTAATTAATTGTAGATTCAAGGTTGGCTTTTATTAGGGTTTGGAATAAAAAGTAATCATTAGTTTGTTAAAAAATAATAAGAAGAGGGATATATTTAAAAAACGCGCTTTTATTACTGTATTGTAAAAAGTAGAAAATAAATTTGTCAAAAGTATGCGTACTTAAAACAAAATACGTTCATATGCATAGCAAAGTTTTAAATTTAAAGATAAAAATACTTTCCCGTCTAATAGTTTTAATGTAAAAAAATTCTTCTATATAAAATATTATAGTTAATTATAATCTGCAAGAGATCTATAATCCGTTAATCACTACAATTTCTACATCCATAATTTCAGATTTAGTTAAGTTAGAATATCCAACTTTAATGTCCAGGCTAAGAGGATTGTGAGAACCAGAATTTGCAAAAAAGCTGAAATTATTGCAGTTTATCAATATGTAGAGATAAATTAAAAGCAAAAGAATTAGAAAGTTTTCGTAAAAGAACAGAGAAGAAATAAGAAATTTGAGTCAGTGAGTGACTCTTTTATATACAGGGTGATTCAAAAAAACGTGACCAAATTTTAAGGGTAGGCCAGGCATCGATAAGCATCCAGAACCGCATAGAATTATGGGTGCGAAAACGCCATCTGGAGGCAGCAGTTGGCATTTAAAATAAAACAGCGCTGGCCAAAATGCCGATATCTTTCTGAATCTTGACGTTATGGAATAAGGATTTTTATATAACCTCCTCGGACCCAGCGTCGCCGGTAGAAGACACTAAAAAACACTTACAACACTTTTTCAAACTTTCACCACATTAATTCAAATGCCTTTAGATTTATCAAAATTGGCTGTAGATCTTGTCAATAGATGGCAAAAAATGATCAGAAGTCTTTTATCATCTGAAACATGTTTGGATTTTTTTGCAGTAATTTAAAATAGAGTTTCTTTAAAATTCAAATTTTGTCTTGGATCTGAGGAGGATAAATTGTGGTATATATATATATATATGGCTCTGAAGTTGCGAAAGAAAAATTCCGATACCTTTCGCGCATACACAATAAAAAAATATTTACTACAAATGCTAATATCTCCTTTAATAATCAGCCTATTTACAAGAAATTTTGATACAATTCTTTTCTAATATATTATTACGTACTCTGTAAGTTTCATACAATTCTAATTAAAACACTGAAAGTTATCGGCAAAAACCCATGCGGAAAAATTTTAGATTTTTTAAATAAACCTTTATATCTTCCCGAATTTTCGCGCTATTTTTACGAAAATGCATGTAAATATTGCTCACATCACACAAAAGAATTGATGAAAGTTGCAAACCATTATCAGCTTTCTGTGAAGCAGGGCGAGCCAAAATCCCTCTTCGACTTCATTAATTTCTTGTCGGCCCCCTGAATGCCCTCGTGACCGAATCTTTGATGCAAATTGCGGGTTAAAAAATACTCTTTGCATGGCCGAAGTTCGAGGAAAAATATCCAGCCTTCTGAGTGATATTCGAAAAAATACGAAATTTTCTTCTGTATTGCCTCACCTAGTCTTAAAGTTTGGGCAGACACGAGCGAGTGCGTGAATCCAGCTGCTTCACAAAAAGTTGCTAATGCACATTTTTTTCGAATATCTCCCTGAAGGGTGGATGAATTTTCTTACAACTTGTTTTTGCTTATAACTTGCAGAGTTTGCTTTGAAATTCTATGAAACTTGCAGGGCACATAATATATTAGAGACGCATTATATCAAAATTTCATGTACACACGTTGAATAGTAAAGGAGATATTAGCGTTTGTAGTAAATAATTTTTTACTGCGCATGCGCGAAAGAACGCAATTTTTCTTTCACAACTTCAGAGCCATATATTTAATGCAACTTATATAAAAAAAATTCCAGTTCAATAACTTTAAGATTCAGAAAGATATCGGCATTTTGTCCAGCACTGTTTTATTTTAGATGCCATCTGCTGTCTCTAGATGGCGTTTGCGCACCCATGTTCCTATACGATTTTGGATGCTTGTCGTATGCCTGACCTACCCTTAAAGTTTGACCACGTTTTGTTAATCACCCTGTATATAGGTAATACAGCTTTACGAGAAAATATTATCAGCTATTAGAAAACCTACAGAGGGTGTTCGCACATTTTTAGAACGAATTTTATGGTATTTTAAGAACTATTTTACATACTTTTTTGTGTTTGAAATGTTCAGTTTGATAGCCCGTATTCTTAACTAACTTTCTACATCGTAATCTATGATAATTATTTTTGTGGTATCAAAGGAGGTATTTTGTCTTATTTCTCTTGAATAGCTTTCCGAAGTCCAGAAAAGAATGTAGGTCGATGTTTGAATAATGCGATTTTTAAACGTCCCAAATCTCAAAAACTCATGAGTGATACAGGACTATTTACCAGGAATATAAGTGAAGGTTATAGTCTTAATGCTGACTTCTTGTTCTATTTTTTTCCATGAAATTAACAGTGGATTGTGATGTGCAATTACTTGCTTTGTTTTAGTGCAGTTCTACTGATTGCTGGCATTGTGGGTAAAGAGATGTTATTTCATATTTGAAGATTGTAGATAAAATGTGCTCCTGATAGCATGTGGAGTTGATCTTAACATTTTTATCAATTCTCTTTTATTTTGTCATTATGTGAAAAATCAGCAGCAATCATAATATCCTTAGGAAAACTTTTTTAGATTCTTTGAACCATGATTTAGGATTTTTTTCTCCTCTTTGATGATAATAAATTGAATTTTTTGATGCAGTCATTTAAATAGACTCGTGTTTCATCCGTTGTTACGACATTTTATCCATTTTTGTCCGGATAAATGCTTTTTATAAATAATTCTGAGGCGTGTTCTGCGTTCAGTGATATGACATGAAGACGAAAATTGGTTTTTTGCCTTTTTGGAATTCAAATAAGTGTTAATAATTTTGTTTACAAGTAGTAATCAGCATTTTAATGATTTTGCGACAAATATTTGACTTGGGGGATTTTCTTTTATTATTAGAGATAGCACTTTTTCAATATTGAACTGCGTTTTTATCTTCGGACCAATTTTCCCACTTGAAACCAAACTTTGACGATTTTTCCTTTCTTATTAACAATATTACATATTGTGGCTTTAGATATAAAAAAACATGGCTTGCTTTCACAGCGTCTTTAAATAACTAAATAAGATTAACTCTCTTTGGAAAGAGCAAAAGCGTAGTGTTTCATCCATTGCTTCTTAAAAAGCGCAATTTTGCATGTAAACAAAAATTTTATTTTGCAAATGATAAATTATAGCTTCAAAAATGTAACTCTTGTGAAAATGAATTTTTCCAAGCTAACGAATTTTCCCTCCAGCGAAACGTAATCGTTCTAAAAATGTACGAACACCCTCTGTATATCTGAATAACGTTCTTAGGAGAAAAAACCTGCAAGATCAAATAAAGAAATGTGCAATTAAAGATTACACCATTTTATACTGAATTTTTTCGTAAACATACAACTTGCCTCTTTATGGATAACTATTTATTTATTTTGACTACGCAAACATTCTAGGAAATTTCAAGAGATTTATTCCAATCGATCCATGCAGAGTCTCGAAGCTCTTGAAACTGTCCCTACTTGATTCATCTACATTGAATTAATGTCTGAGCAAGTCTCTCGACACAACATATTTGAATGAGATGGACAAGAGTTTGAGTCACTGAAATTAGATGTTTTCGCTTATTGACAAGGGCTTGAAGTCTAGTTAGATTGAAGTGCAATTTTGCAGCTACGTAAGAGCTATCATGGGGCTGAAATAGAAATTTCCAAACTTCCACGTACACTAACATGAGAGTATTGAACTGAAGTGGCCAAGATTTAACCCTTTCGCGACTAACGGGATACATACTTTCCGAAAGAACTTTAAAAATTACTTTTCGGATTGAAATACTCCTTGGGCTAGTGGAAGTATTTCCCATCAGTCCTGGCAAGTTTGAGAAGGCGTTTCATTTTCAGAACACGATGTCACTACCGTAGGTTGTTACATTACGGTTTTTCACTGTTGCATCTGCTCATTTGATAGCTAACGAGTATGTGCGCTTTGTAGCGTGCAATTTCAATAAAATGTTGATTTATTTATAAATCTCGATTTCCAAACTTTTTTTTTTTTACAAAATCACTCGATGAAGACTTCTGGGTCACACATGCCCCAGTGTTCACGACGTCGGGATATATATGTCCCGGTCCCAAACCAGGAGATTTATTTTTAGGAAAAATATAACAATTTTGTGGATGGAATGGGTTAATCCACGGCTCTTATAAGAAAGAGACAGAGAGGCAAGTATCATGGGATATTAGGAGTTTTATTTTGATAAGTTGGGAGAAGTCAACACAGTCGCATTTGTAACAAACCTGTTAATTTTCTTCAACTTGCCGTTTCTTTCTTACTTCAACTTTCTCCGTTTCTTACATTTCTCCTTCTAAATAAATGCCCTCGTCTATCTAAGGTTGAAGGTCAGCCACCAACGCGTAGCAGTCGAACAATAGCGTGCAACAAGACCACGTACACAGCGGATCTTTGGAGGAATCGGCTCTTAAACATGCTAACCCGAGGTCTGTACTCTGCCAACAGACGACCGCTGCTTCATATAATATTCAAAGTGTTTAGTTGCATGCAAGTCCTGTTTCGAATCAACACGAGGTCTATTTTGGGACGGGCCTTGTAATTTTGAACCATAGTCAGAGGACGAAGACAACACCTGAGCCTCCACCCACTTTCAAAACTTTAAAGCCACACCAGCGGGGGACGTCAAAATTAACGCACAGCGTACCCACACACGCAGCAGATCCTTTCTGGAACCGGGTTCCCAACAAAGAGACTTCTGGTCCGGAAGTCGAGGCTTTACCACCAGATTACCGTGGCCCCAGAGAACGTTCAATACAAGGCCCAACTAAAATTAGAAGATATAACTTTTGTTATATTTAAATGCATTTAGTGCCCTTGAATTCATAAAATCTCAAATAACAAAGTTTTGCTTTTTCTATAGAAAAAAAAATTAGGTAGTATTTTTTCTCCCAAGGTCACGAAGAATTGTTCTGGAAAAAATATTTTTTAAATAAAAGATTCTCGTGTTTTTATTTGAAATAAATTCTTTTTCTGTTGGAAGATCACGAATGCCTATTTCCGTGTGAGTTTCTACTCCTTGGAATTTTTCTGTGCAATATAATTTTACCTTTCTGGAAGTCACGAATGACTTGCTTCGTGCTAATTTTCTACCCTTTTATACTCACGCTTTTTGTATTCATACTCATTGAATAAGATCGTGAGATCATTTGGGTTCATGAACGGCTTAGTGCCCATTTTTTGGAAAAAAAAAATAAAAATGGGCGCTTTCTCGGGAAATAACAATTGTTTCGTTTTATTCAATTTTATTACAAGCATACATTTGAAAAAAAAATAAACATTTTATTTGGTTTATAAATATATTTTGTTCGTCTTTAGAACATAAGTTTTTCGAGGCCTTTTTCAAGGGTTGTAAAAATTTTTGCATATCAGCAAAATATATCTGCATATCATCTATCTCTACGATACGTTTAAGGCTTGTTTTATTGAACTAAGCGCAAGGAAGCTATGATAAATACATAAAAAGATATGAAGGCAAAATATAGTCATAGCAGTTTTAAAATATATCTTCTATCAGGGTTAAACAAACTCAGCTCAGATTTTCAGACATAGTAAATAAAGTGAAAAACGACAGTTAAGCCGAAGAAATATCATATCATGCCAAAAATTCAATTTTTAGAATAAACTTCCCATTGCGAAATTGCGAAGATGTTATTTTTAGGTAATGGAAACCGTTTAGTTTTTGTTTTCCTTAGTTTCGGTTAGAGATATTAACGTCCCGTTTAGAAACACCAGGGTTGTTTTTGGACGGACCTCGTAATTTTGAATAGTTGACAGATAATGAGGGTGACACCTGAGCCGGCATCCCCCTCCCCATACTTCCACTCCACACCAGTGGGAGGACGATTAACCTTCAACGTATTTAAGGTGCACCAGCCCAACGGGTGGATATTAGATAGAATCAAGTTTCGAGGCTGGAACCCTTCTGTCCTGAAGCAAGATCATCGAGGCTCCAAACCGGAAATAATTTAATAAAAATGTATTAAAGTCCAAGAAAGTATTTATTGTTTCTACCTCATTACGTGTTCAAAATATTCCCCAACACCAGCACAACATGAAGTCACGAAACGAAATTTAAAAGAAGAAAAATAATCTTCCGATTACGGATAGATGAAGTCTCAACTAGACATTTAAAACGGGGATCCTGGCGGAAGAACAGAAAGTGCTCCTCCCTTTTTCAGTCATGAAACAAGATCTGGGATCCTTCCGACCGCCAGGTTATCTATTATGTTCTTCTACCATTAGCAATAAAACTAGCCTTCATACATGGGTTTATGTAAGAGGACAGAGAGATCGATTAAGGGACCGATTTTTGTTCTTTCGGAGGATGAACGAAATCATAATGTAATAGTACATTTGCTAAGGAAAAGATGAAATCATAGGAACAGGGAGCAGAATAGATAAAAAAAAAAACCCTCCTATTGTTTCGTGATAGAAGCAAATTAGCATAGAAAGTGTAATATTATCGTGTAAATAGTGTTTACTTTTACCCCTATGTAAAAAATCACTACTGTAAAGGCAATAGCCAGAGTACTGAAATTTCAGACAACATTTTGCAGCAGAGCGTACCAAAGACCATCATGAATGCTCGGTATTTCTACCGACTAGTGATCTACCAATTCATATTTAACATTTAGTATCGCCAATCTTTTTTGACAACATTTAGTAATGTTTATGACATGAAAGGAAGAGATCAGTGACACATTCAATGCGTAGTTTAACACGTTCACGCCGGCTCGTACCACCGGTGGCTCGCACTTGAATGTTTCATCAGGCGGCTGCGTAACACCAGCAATTTAGTTCGTTTATTAATCAGAAAAAATTTCCATAGAGTTGAAAATTAAAATAAGGGAAATTTAACGTATATTAATTGAAAAAGTAGGATTTATTCTATTTCAACGCAATATTATAAACATAACAGCGCAATGTTATAAACGTAATTGTTTATTTCTATGCAATTTTTAAAAACATTTCAAACAAAGTTCTGGCAAAAACATGACACGAACGGTGGTAAAATATGAAGATCAGCAATGGTTATCATTGCGGTAAAAATTTCGTTTTTCACTTTGGTTCGAAGCCACCCGATAAAGCAAAGCAGTTTTAGAGACGCCGCCCATAGGAGAGAAACATGAATTGCTGCGCCGGCGTGCACGTGTTAAACGCACAATGATCCAATCGTAGTTTTTGATAGCGGTTCTGCTCTTGAGGTGAATGATGTGACCGTCGGTTTTGATTGAAAGTGGAGTCTTTCTAGACAGGCAAAATATGTACGATTGTGCGAACTTAAATTTTCTTGGGTACTTTATGATGTCCTACAAATCTCGTTCGACAAAATTTCTTTTTGATATGTTCAAGAATTATTCTAGACTTCTATATGCCAAAATGCAGTATTCGTGATTATGCAATGTTATACGTATGGTTTTGAAATATCTGCCGATTCAAAAGATTTTTTCCACAATATTTATTTTTTCTGTTGATAATACATAATTGAACGACTAACAGGAGTGTCTGCTGATATAGTTAGGTAATTTGTTTATCTATGCTAACACACTTTTGTATACGACGTTTTTTGTTTTCCGTTTTTTGCATGGATGTAGAGTTTTTGTGGGCTGGACACACGTGAACATTCCACATATAGTTGCCCATGCGAAAAATATGGTTTTTCCAAACGTACGCCTGCTCCTTTGAGTGTCTGGCCCTGGGCCTGGAATATGCTAATTTTAAAGGGAAATGTTACCTTTTGAACTGGGATGGTAAATTCTTCGGTATTATTGGAAAAGGCATGGAATTAAAAAAACTCTCTCCTCTCGCTATGCCAGTCATAACAGTAGCTGGCACGACGTTTTCACCTAGGTATGTAATTTGTAACCGTGCGCCATTGCGCAGTCTCGGTACATCCAGGTTACGTATCAATAGTTCAGGCACACCGACGTTTAATCTCAGCTTGTCGGAAGGTACCCCTGACAATTCTAAGGAGTTTAAGAACTCTACAGGATATGATTTTACTTGTTATTGCCCATTACCGTATCTACAGATGGATATTCTGTAATACCTCACTGTGAAAATTAAACAAAACATCGAGAGATTAATTCACTAACGTCATTGGATCACTGCGTAACCGTATTAAAAGCTGTAAATACTACGACAACTGGAAAACGGAAGTGTAAAGTCTTCTTTGTTGTTTATGGTCAAACAAAGCAATATTTTCTTATATTATCTTTAACACTGGCAAAAGCCAGCGCGAAACAGTAATTTGGCTTGAATTTATTTCTATAAGAATAAAAAGTATTGTTAGAAATTGCGTTAAAAATATTTTTTAAAACCTTTATAACAATCAGAGAAAACACTTCATCGCAAAGGAATTATCATCTTTAGAAAAATAATTTTCTGCTCTTTAATTTGGCATAAAAATAATTGTTGTCTAATAAATGCTTCAGAAGTTATTGGCAAAAAACGTCTAAGCATTAGGCTTAAAAGAGGCTAATTTTCGTTATTTAATTAAATACCTTAAGAACTAATTAACTCTGAAAGTTAAAAATAGCACCTTTGACCTAGAAATATGCTCTAGAATGTCGTGTGTAAGTTTCATGTCGCTACCGTTCACCGTTTATGAGGAGTTCTTGTGACCAACCGACCGACAGACAAATACATGTATTTTCTGCTTTATATTATAGATATTTATAAAAATAAGCTAATTTTTTTAAATAAAGGTAAATTAGTTCAAAGTCTAACCGTTGCCTAGCAACGGAGTAGCTATATTTTCGCGTTATTTCAAAATCGTCTGAAAAAAAGTAAATTAAAAGTTATTAAACTTTAAAAAATTAATAAAAATTGAAGGAAAAATGTCACAGAAATAAAATTGGTATCACTGAAAAGGTTAAATTTTGGACTTTAAGATGGTGTAAAAATAATTTTTATCGGACAATGTTTTCCGAAGTTACAGCGGAAAGAAGGATTACGTGATAGTTGATTTTAAAAATAATTTATTCTACATGTTTTCGCATTCCTGAAGGATCACGTGACAGTTGATTGAAAAATAAAATAATCTTCATCGAGAATCGCTGAGTCAATGGGCTTTGCTAATTATTTAATTGTTGTCTGAACTTTTAAAAATTAATAACAATCGAAGGGAAAATGTTACAGAAATAAAATTGGTATCATTGAAAAGGTAAAAATTTGAACTTTAAAGATGGTATAAAAATATGTTTTGTCAGAAAATTTGCTCCGAAGTTACGGGGGAAAAACGGTTTCGGTTAATTTCTAATTAACTGCCTGTTTAATTACCTTTTGGACTTAGAAAAGTTCATAAGTGTCTTCCCCTTGTCTTAAATAATAAGTGTGCAAAATTTGGTTGAAAACCGTCCATTGGTTTAGGAGGAGATGTGGAACATAGCCACATACATACCCACATGGACTTTTATTTATATTAAGATAAGATACGATGCACGATATGTCGTAAAATTTGCTTAAGCGCGCCCGCTGGAAGCTTAAGAAAATAGCTTAAAACTGCACTTTATTAAAAACTAGCCGATATGCGTTGCTCAGGATGAAAATATTTTTTATGTCTTGTATTAATAAAAATTTAATTTTAAATTATCACGAACCTTTTACTGAAACCTTTTCATGCTTCAGTATTTCTGAGTAAAATTTGAAGTACTTATAAAATAATGGAGGTTACAGTTATCTTATTTCAAACCAACTTTTGACGGCTACTTGGTGTAAACGTCATATTCCTGAAAGTAAAAATATGTTTAATATTAGCACTCGTCGGAATCCCAATGCGCTCATAAATAATCGCATTTTTAAAAAACATTTTTACGAAAATCGCCCGATGGGCGTACGGTGAATATAGTTCAACAAACTGCATACTGGAATACGACGCTTTATATCACGAATATTCTAGAAAACGCGAAGCACAGGCAATAAGAAAAACAACACTTGTATATATCAGCAACACAGACAGCAATCACTAATAATAATAGAAACAGCACTATAAATGGTGCTGCTAACCAAAGAGATTCCACTTATTTCAGCTTTCCGATAGGGCGTGACGTCACATGGCGTGACGTCAATTCCCTAGAAAGATCCCCATTCCTATGAAAGATAAGGCCATAATTCTTGTATTCTCTATATAACCTTCATTTTGTCGTCAAATTTGTCACCAAAGTCGGAGGTCACTGGCTTGGCGTCCAATTCGAATCTCTCTTTCCTATCGCAAGACTAACATGGCAGGGAAGCGGAATTACAGGTTTGTAACTATATAATATTTTAATGCAGAAAATTAATTTTATATAAAATATTATAATGCAAAAAATCCTATTATCGTTTGCAACTTTATATTTAGTTAAAATGAAAATATCAGTTGCACAAAATTTTTAAATATCGTGGCTTGTCGAAAAAGAACAAATCGTACCAAACGATTTTTAAAAACCGCCGAAAGTTGATTTTTTCCCATAAGTTCTTAATAATTTTTAAAGAATGATACAAAATTTAATTAAACATTGCAAATAGCCTCTCGGAGGCAAATAAATAAAATGATTGAAAATATCCGTGATATTTTCATTCAATAGGAATAGCAACACTAAGGATTATATTTTCATAGACAAAAAAATTATTTCATTTTTTTATTAACTATTCAATTAGTTGTCACGAAATCTTCAATAAAACATTCCTTATTCTTCATAGCATATGAGCAAAATTTCAAGAGAATCTCAGCACTTTGGATTTCTATAGCGTATAAACTATTTAGGAACTTCACTTTTATTTATATAGATTTTAGCAATACTTAACATGCTGAAAACACTTTGAGTTAGCATTTCGCGGTTGCCGATAGTTCGTGTTCGAGATTAGAATAACTACCGAGTTTGGTATTGCCAGCCTCCAAATTCTGCATCAACTCCCCAGCTTATTTGTAATACAAACATGCAATGAAATGCAAAGCGTGTTCCACTTCTGCCTATGAATATTCTATTTTATACTGTGTACCTTTCAACTTAGTTTTCTGCCTGTATTGTAATATGGTATACGCTCTGGCCGAATACCATTAACTAACTCTGCTCGAAGTTCATTTCCCAGCATTTCCACCCTTAATACATCAAGTGTTAAGTTCGAATTTTCGAAGCCATCTTTAATTTTGTCCACCAAATGCAAATTTGGGCACAAATAATATTCTCCGATATTCAGGAACAGTTTAGAAATCAGGTGAAATTGCCGATACCATCTAAAATCCTTGGAATTATATGTCAGATTTACAACAACCGAAAATGAATTCGGAGCTCCAAAAATGGTTTTGTGCACAGATTCACGAAATACCTTGCAAGAAAATTTAGTATTTATTTTTTTAACTTCCTAACGCAATTTTTACTTTTTTTGTGAAAAAGAAACAGCGGAAGTATTCCCCCCCTCCTCGATTTTCTATTATACTTACATAATACGGTTTATTATTTCATTTACATAATACGGTTTATTACGAGTAATATGAAAGAGTACTGGAAATCGAATATTGGAGACTAACGAAAAACATGCAAATTTGGGCATCGTCCTTTTCGCCGACTTGGTCTAAAATCTGATACAAATCCACAATTTTGGTGTCAAGATCACATCTATAAAAGAATTGCCCAGCGAAATCTGTGACGCAGGCGGAGTTAAAAATAACCCCGCCTCTTTAGTCGGCGTTTTTATCGAATGCGCAAATACCATTTCTGTTATGGCTTCAAACAACTGAGACAAGTTTATTTTATGTATAAATGAGCCGAGTTTAGCAGTTTTGCATCATTTTTATTCATGCTAATTCATTATACCCTCGCGTCAAGGACCAGTTGGAAGTTATTGTCAATTGATTCACGAGTTTAATTTAGAATACTTTCGTGTTTGTTAAAAGGGTTCTTTCTTTTTCGTACTTAATTTTAGGATTGAATATTTATATATTTTGTATTTAATATTTTCCCCTTAACCTTTCTTATTCTGAAAGGCTCACTTTACATAAAGATCTGAATTTCTGGTGCATGCTTTTGCCAATATTTTCTTTCAGCATTTTTTAAAATTTTTTATTGGGTAATGTTTTTTTTTCTCCTGTTTGTGGATTTTGCGTTATTTTTACTCGGACAAAACGAAAGCAATTGTTAAAAGTAAAGTTATTAACAAACAAAAGTTAGTTTCAATTGATTCATCAGTTCTGTTTTTCATGCTTATTTTTATTTCTTAAGCACTCTGCCAATGTGCACGAGATTTTCCACTACAACTTTCGTTAGTAAATCTATGATAATCAGATCTGAGATACGATTAGCGGGCTAAAAGCATGTCTTAGATGGGCACAAATCTTCTATTACTATATGAAGAACCCAGGGGATAAACGATGAGGCTCCATTTTGTCCTGGTTTTATTGTTTCAGCGTCATCTATTAGCTGGAAGGATGTAGTTTTATGATATCTACTTGAAAACGGGAAGGACCACAAGATTCCATCAGAATTACAATTCAATTCGCCCAATTTCACCCATCTAGCTCGTTGCGTTTTTGAATTAATTCTAGAAATTCATGAGACGTGATTTCTACGTTACCTGATGAAAGATGGTTAATATTGTTGAGCTAATTTGGAAGGAATCAAATTCAAGTTTACGGTGATTGCAAAAATAATTTGATTTTCCCTGGCTCAAGATCTTCGAATGGGATAAGATGGGCCGGAATGCAAAAAGTAAGAGCAGGATATAGAAACTGCTTTTCAAAGTTTTACATTTGTACTTCTAGAATCAGAAATGGAGAGAGAGTAGAAAAATATATCGAAACTTAATTGTATTTGACAGACTTCAAATTATTTCAAAACAAACGTTCGCAAACAATGTAAAACGACCGAAGAAATCGCGATGATTATCGCTTTAATGTTACAAATACTAATGCTCGTCTTCTTTATGATGTAGTAATTGAATAAAGCATAAAGTTCATCAAACGATGAAGTAACAGCTAGTTGCACAACTTCTTTCATTGATAACAGGAGTTCATCTAAACATTGATCCTGTCAATGTTTGTAGATATTCAGTTGATAAATTTTCATTCGAAACAGAACGACTTCCTGAAGTTGATGATGAGACTTTGATTCTTTCCGTTATCACTTACACGTGCTGATTTTTGTCTGAGGCAATCGGAAAGAAAAATTTCCTCTTCGTTTTAGAGGTTATTTTTTAGGTTATCCAAACAAGACAGATTTTTGGAAAGCGAGGAACTTTCTCAGAGTTGTGTTCATTACAGAAGCATGTTGTGTAATGGGGCTCATGAAAATACAAAGATAATCCAGAAAAATGTTTCCATGCTTGCTTATGTAATGCTTATTTGATACGTCGAGTAATTAACAAAAATTAAATAGATATTCTTGTGCGTTAAATTTGTTGATAAAATAACCGCCATTAATGTATTGAAAACCTATGTTCTTCCAAAATTTTAAGGGCACGAAACACTCAGGACTGTCTGATCCAATGGGCTAATTGGGCTGCAACCCAGGGCGCCTTAAAATTTACTACACCGATTTTATTTTAATTTTGACCTAAAAAATTATTTAATTATAATTTTAAATATATTAAAAGTAAAAATAAGATTAGAGCTTGTAAGTGAACAGCCATCGATTTTGTGATCCTAAACCTTGCGTGTAATAGAAGTTACCTACATTATCAATGATAAAGTAGGCTGCTGCATGCTGATACCTAATAATCATAGTGCATCATATACATTTATTTAATCTCACTATAAATCGCTATATTGAGGAATATTATTATATACTGGCCGCTCTCGCCGTCCTCCGGGCGGGTTCGCGGCCAGCACTGCCCCTGCCACATCGCAGCTTCGAGGCTCTCAGCCACTACTTTCAGTTTTAAATCCTGCATGAAGATCAGTGGAACAGACCTTAAAACCATAGTAGATTTCATATTCTTTGTAGAAAACAGATTCCTTTAAATTTGTAAGATCTTTTAATAAACCCCATCTAGTTTGTAATGTTTTGTATAACTTTCTCACGAATTTCGGCATGAAAGTATGATATCTCCTTAAATAAACAGTTTCCATCACCTACTATAGGTATTTTACAATATTTTTGACACGCCATTTTGATGTAATTGTTGGGATTATTGATGAAAACAAAAAGTCATCGCAAAATTAAAATGTTTATTCTAGAAACAACTTCATTCTCTCATTTAACAACGCTGTATTCCATAAAACTTTTTAACAACAACTAATTTTCTTGTTGCCAATCCAATAAAAATAAATTTAGAAAGGAAAAAAATCGTTTGCTATTGATTATAAATTAAATATTAACTAAAACAAAGATAATATTTATAGATATGTCTTAACAAAATCGTCTGCTATTAAAGTTAAATTAAATTGGAATGCAACAGAACTGCATACAAATGAAAAATATTATTTTAAACTTACAAAAATAAAGCGGGACATTCTGATTCGTTAGTTATTTGAAAGAAATTATGTAATAAATTGGCGAAATCAGTCCGTTTTTTGAAGCTCAGGAACACGGTACCATTTTGCAAATAAATCTCCGTGATTTCTGTTAATACATTCCATTTATTTTGCAATATCTCTCCAAAATTAATTAAGGGTGCTGGGAGGCAGACGACCCTTGGTGACATATCTAGACGTCATAAGCTTTCATATGAAATAATTATCGAAATCCGTTGAGTGATTGGGAAAAAAAGGTTTTACCAAATTATTTTAAATATATAGATTGTGTTACAATTTGCAAAGTTTTGTGTGATTATTTTAAATGCAATAATTCAGTTCATATTGTAAGTGCATACTGGTTGGATAACTCGTCTTAAGTCTAAGAGCTTTTTGAATCGTTTGAGTATCGATTGGACTAGTTTGGTTGTTTCCTCGGAAGAAATGTTATTCCATTCTGTGATAATCAAACTTTTCAGCATGTCTTTCGAAGTTATTGGAACTCAAGATTCGCCAACATGACATAAGTCCCATAAATGTTCGATACGGTTTAGGTCCGTTGAATCTGTAACTAATTTTGATATTGTGTAGCAACCAGAACTCAACATTATGGACAATGTGTTTAAGATCGTTATCGTTTATAAACCAAAAGTCGTCTCCAAGGTTCTAATGCTCTGCCCGCTGTTTCAAATTTTATTTTAAAATATTTATGTATCCCATATGATCCAATATTGAGTCTATGAAGGTTAAGAGATTTACACCACTGGCTGCCGTACACCCCAAAATCTTTACACCACCTCCACCGCGCTTAGCTGTAGGCACAAGATTCTGCTGCTTAAAAGTTGTACTTTGTTTTTTCCATACCCAGCTTACGCCCTTTGATGCCAAAGATACAAAATTTGATCTAGTCAGAGAAATGAACTTTTTCAAAAAATTGTGGAGGTTTATTAATATACTCATTTGCAAAATCTAAACGCTTTTGCTTATTGACATCATACGTGTTGCTTTTTACGTAGGGTGGATCGAAAATTCAAAGTGTGGATAAAAAAATTGACATAGGGTGAAAAAGTTGTGTTTTAAGTGTACTAGCATACATGCAAAATTTTTTCAACTTTATTTAATATCTTCCGGTGCCCCAAGATACTTAAATATTTGCAGAAAACGACTTTTATGCAAATTTCGAATTAATTATTAAAAATAAAAAATGCGTTAAAGAAACGATTTTACAGGGGAAAACGTATAGGAGAGGGCGAAGGCATGATAAAAATACCAATAAAAATTGGAAAATTATCGTAATGGAAAAAATATCGTATTTGTTCGATATCACATTTTGTCTTGTATATTAAAATGCGAACGTCAACAGACGTATATATGTCCTTCTATCTTCTCACGAGCCACTGAATCCTGAAACTAGCCGTAAGTACCAAAAGATGGAAAATAATCCAAGGAATCCATTTCGACTATTTAAATTCCGAAATTGTAATTAGATAAAAAGATATTAATTAAAAACTTAATATTGATCGATTCCCCAGTGCTGCCATCTATCGACAGCTCCTATAACTATCTGTCACATCGGTTGTTCTTGCATCTGGTTTGTATAAAAAGTTTTCTTTTTTTTTTTCTTTTTTAGGGAGCTTCCGCGTTTTGGAGTTTTTATTTATAAACATCGGGGAAAAAATCGTTTGCCTGCATTTTTCTTTCTTTCTTTTTTTTTTTTGGTCGTACGGTGTTTCGCAACATTTACGTTTGTTGGGGGAAAATATTCATTTTTATTCTTTTTTTCATTATTATTCAAATACGGACAAGACGAAAATATATGTTTCTGGTGTTTAATTTATCAGTTTGGTGTACTATTAAATCGTTTATCGTTTCTGTTTATTTCGTTTTATTTTTTCTTTTGCAAAACAAATATCATGCTAATCTGTTTTAATTTATAAGCATAAGAATTCTCGCGTTTTCATTCAAACCAAACTGCTTTAAGATAGTAAAAGGCTAGAACTGAAAGTTTTAATCCAACAAGAGAGGATTCAAAACAGATTTACATTTGTTGGGGAAGCTTAGTGACAATATTTGTAGGGAAAAAAACAGAGGCGGGCATATGAAAAAATGTGGATTCCGAGAAACGCTGGGTTATTAACTATAAGGTAATTAAAAGGTTGGATTTAAAAATTTTAATAAAACAATATAGGATAACAGGTTGGCATGGACCGCGCATATTATGACATTACACTCAAAAATATTTAAGCTTGCATAAAATTTTAACCGTATCGTTTAATCTGATTTTAGTATAGACAAACATTTTTAAAACATGGTATTTTGTGGTTATTGAAAAAGCCTTGCTCTATGGCGCGGGAGTCTGGGGTGGATCATTAAATAATGAAAAAATTAAGCGTTTAACAACCATCCAAAGAGTGTTTCTCTTAAAATTCATGAAGGTGTATAGGACCACCTCTTCGCAGGTACTGGGTGTCCTGGCAAGAATTCCCCCACTCTACCTTTCTGCCAAAGCAGAGTTTCAAAAATTTCAGGTCTGGGTTTGCCGGTCCTTCGAGCTCGGTCGTGTTCTGGATGTCGGTGAACTTGATCATTTTGTTAATTTGTCCAGTGTCCAAATTGAGTTCAGAATTATTGACATTAAACCTCAAATTGAAAGTAGTGAATTCGAGGTGTATACGGATGGATCTAGGATCGGAGACGATTGCGAGTTCTCGGTGTGCATTCTCAAAAATAAACATCCCTTTAAGATTTTAAGATTTTTAAATTCAAACTGAGCAAGAATAATACCGTTTTCCAGGCCGAGCTGGCGGCGATTAATTTCGCTGTCCGCTGGGCCCAAGAGAACGGCTTCAAAATTAATAGACAGTCAATCCTCGATTGAAGCTTTACGGAGTACCAGGCCCATGTCTGCATTTGTAATAGAGGCAAAAAAGAATTTTTATTTGGCTGGTAACTCGGTTGGGCTCACCTGGGTCAAAGCACATGTCGTCGACCCGGGTAATGAGCTCGCCGATCGCCATGCAAAATTGGCCACAACTAATGACGAGAATATGAATGTCCAAACCCCGCTCTCATGTGTTAAATTCAAAATTACAAAAAATTTAAAGATTGGCAATATAACTGAGAAAACTATGACTCGGATTCGGGGAAGAGGGCCAGGAGTTTCGTGCCCTGCGTAAATAAAAAATTACTGGTCCACAACAAATGCTTAGTTTACTTTTTAACGGGACTCGGTTCATTCCCCTGCTACCTACACAGATTCAAAAAACTAAACTC